>MU826363.1:128800-378133 GCA_029204205.1 Desmophyllum pertusum
AGTCGTGCGATGTTACATTTTCGAAGTGCCCTTTACCATTGTGCCCATCGCACAGTGCATCTACCAAGTCGTGCAACCATTGTGAAGTGGCCTTTCTATGTACCCGTCGACAGTACATCTACAAAGTAGTGCGACTATTGTGAAGTGTTCTTACCATTGTGCCCATCGCACAGTGCATCTACAAAGTGGTGCGATCATCGTGAAGTGGTCTTACCATTGTGCCCATCACACAGTGCATCTACCAAGTGGTGCAACCATTGTGAAGTGGTCTTACCATTGTGCCCCATCGCACAGTGCATCTACCAAGTGTTGCGACCATTGTGAAGTGGTCTTACCATTGTGCCCATCACACAGTACATCTACCACGTCGTGAAACCATTGTGAAGTGGTCTTACCATTGTGCCTATCGCACAGTGCATCTACAAAGTAGTGCGGTTATTGTGAAGTGGTCTTTACCATTGTGCCCATCGACAAATGCATCTACCAAGTGTTGCGACCATTATGAAGTTGTTTCACCATTGTGCCCATCGAACAGTGCATCTACAAAGTGGTGCGATCATCATGAAGTGGTCTTACCATTGTGCCCATCGACAGTGCATATCTACCACGTGTTGCGACCATTGTGAAGTTGTTTTATCATTGTGCCCATCGCACAGCGCATCTACCAAGTGGTGCGACTACTGTGAAGTGGTTTTACCATTCTGCCTATCACATAGTGCATCTACCAAGTGATGTGACCATTGTGAAGTGGCTTTACCATTGTGCCCATCGCACAGTGCATCTACCAAGTGGTGCAACCATTGTGAAGTGGTCTTAACCATTGTGCTCATCGCACAGTGCACCTACCAAATTATGCGACCATTAAAAAGTGGGCCCTTACTACTGTGTCCGTCTTACAGTACCTCTTCCCAGTGGTGTAAACATTGTGAAGTGATCTGATCTTTGTGTCCGTCGCACAGTGTATTTACCCAGTGTTGTGGCCATTTTGAAATGGTCTGACCACTTTGCCCGCATCGCGTGCCTCTACCCAATGGTGTGTCCATTGCGAAATGGTCTGACCACTTTGCCCGCATCGCAGTGCCTCTACCCAGTGGCGTGACCATTGTGAAATGGTCTGACCCTTTGCCCACATCGCAGTGCCTCTACCAGTGGTGTGTCCATTGCGAAATGGTCTGACCACTTTGCCCGCATCGCAGTGCCTCTACCCAGTGGTGTGTCCATTGCGAAATGGATGGTCTGAACCACTTTGCCCGCATCGCAGTGCCTCTGTCCAGTGGTGTGGCCATTGAGAAACGGTCTGACTACTTTTCCCGCATCGCAGTGCCTCTACCAAGTGGTGTGGCCATTGCGAAATGGTCTGACCACTTTGCTGGCATCGCAGTGCCTCTACCCAGTGGTGTGGCCATTGTGAAATGGTTTCACCACTTAGCCGTTCCTGTGTACATGCAAATATGTTCGGGGAGGGGGATAACCTGCATGGGAATAGGCTATTAGATCACTTGGAATTGTTGCAGTTTCAATTTCATTAACTTGTGTCTGTTATTTTACCTAGGACCTCCCATCACAACTCCAACGCCTAAGCCTTCACCAACACCTGCTCCAAGAAGTAAGTTTACAATTTCCTCGACGTATTCTTTTCACGTATACCTTTGGTGTTCATAGATCGTCGACCATTAAAGACATCAAAATGTGCTGAAATAACTAAATTGATCTCATATGAATCGTTAGGCTTCATAAACGTTCCATGCATATTGCCATCAATCGGACGACGAAGCCTTTCGAAAAACGAACATATAAATGAACAACCAAAAGGTGTTATATTTTTTATCCTGGCCCTTTGATGTTTTTTTTATTGTTAATAATTGCCTCCTAATAATATTCCTTTGTTTCTACAGTTTGGCACAGCCCGTGTTGATCTCGGTTTCCTTATTGAGGCGACCAGCTCTGGAAGGCGAAACATCCAACAAGTTGTTCGATTGTACGAGAAACTGTTCGTCGATTTACGATCTCCAGTAGAGCCACACGCATTGGAGTGGTGACGTTTTCCTCTCGTTCCACACGATTGAAAGGATTCTCCGGGGCATACACGTGGCGACGTATTTACAACACAATTATTGGAATTCGGGCTCTTGGAGGTAGAACGCGATTAGGAAAAGCTCTGAACCTATGCCAGGCTTAACCTGTTCAGAGGCAAACCTCAGTGTGAAAGACGAAGAGTTTTAAATTGTTGTAACGACTGGGCGATCTCTCGACAGAGTACGGAAACCGGCTGAGGCATTAAAGGGAGCTGGCGTCGAGATATTCGCAGTTGGAATTGGTACAGTTGGTAGGACACGTCTCCTGAGAGTTACAACTGACCGGAAACACGTGTTTGTGGTTCGGTCTACACGGCTTTTGTCTATAGTACGAACACTCAAGGATAGGATTTGCTACTCTCCTGGTAAGCTCACTATCAAACGATTTCCGCGTTTTATCCGTTAGCTTTCAGAAAGGAAGTAAATTTATCTGGATAAAACAGATTGTGTATTCGAGAAAAAGAAGAGAAAAAACTGCAAAACTGCGATCGCCTTCCACGTAACCATCTTCATCTTTCAAAACAGCAGAGCCACAGTATGTTCCACAGTTGTTGAGATAAACAACTCTCTTGTTGATGTGTTTCTACCAATCATAGTTTACATGTGAATTTCTGTTGTATTTACTTATTCCATCCGTCTCATCAACTTATTCCCTCTCTCAAACCTTTTTCCATGTTCATTTGCTTACGCTTTTTAATTTTATTTTCCTATTATTAGTGATTCATCGTGGAGTAGTTGCAGTTTACCCGTTTACCAGCGCTTCCAAGAACCGCGAACATCAGTACTTACGTGAATCCGCCCGCCACATTGTTGGCGTTTACTTTACACGGGGACCTGACAACCATCCTCAGGGAGCCCTCTCCTTTAGAGGAACAAGAAAGAGCTATGTTCTGATTACCAATAACGGCTGTCTAGACACAAGGTACTCATTGACCATTATCATGTGGGTCTATCCAGGGAAAGTACCGGGCCATTGCTGCATTTTAAGCCAAATGGCTGGGTCTTCATCTATGGATCATCAGTAATTTTAGACTGTTCGCTCGATTTGTACCACGCTCAGGCACGGCTGTGACACCGCTGTACAAAAGGATAAAACCTCGCCAGTGGAACTACATTGCTGCAACTTACGACCGGCGAACAGGCCTGGCTACCCTCTGGCTTGACAGTCTTCCCATCATTCAGCGCAGAATTTAGTCGCTTCCGTCTTGGTCTTGCCACTAACTATCCTATTGTGATAGGAAGCAAACCTGGCGATCGGCGCAAATTCCGCGGCAGAATTTCTTGTGTACAGATCTATAACTACGCTATGAATGGCCAACAGATTCGGCAGTAAAAAGAAGAACTGTTTCCGTGAACAAGGTATTTGTCTATATTGTCTTAGTTTTTTGTCAGGTCAGATTTAGCAATTGCCTTCGGGTGCCCATGTTAGTGCGATCTTGGGATTCTTATCTGATGACATTCTTAAAACATGACGCAACCAGCGCTCATTGCTTGTCCTGGTGTCAGATATTTTTTCCAATTTCTTCATTGCTCACCTTCCTTGGCCAATAAACTTTAAGGATTTTCCGAAGGCATTTATGATTGAAGACGTTTAGCTTGTCGTCCTCTTTCGTCATCATCCATGGTCTCGCAACCATAGAGTAGAACAGCCACCACATTGGTTTTACTGAAAGATTTTGATCTTAGTCTGGAGCTTTCGTCCAAGGCTACTTCTCCCTAATAACAGTAACGGTAGTAGGAAATAATTAAGTACAGTTCAGGGTACAATACGGCGTTTAATTTGAAATATGAACGCGATTATCTCAAAATTGTAGGACGCAAAGAGCTTTTTCTATTTAAATGCATGTGGATAAAAAACATTTGTCGAGGAAAAAAAACTATATGTGTAACTTTATGTTGGCTGAAAAGGTATGGTTCTCTTCATCAGTTCCAAAAATATAGGAGCCCATGTCAGTGCATTGTCCAATTACTGCTGTCCTATTGCAGCTCCTTGTCGTCCGGATAGCTGTAATTTGGTACCTCTAACGCTGTTCGTGCTTCAATTAGCTGTCAAATAAGTTATGTTAACTTAGAACAATCCGTTTTGGGGATTTTTTTTTAATCGAATGATTATGGATTTAATGTGCAAAGTTCAGAGATGAATGCAAAGTCGAGTAAGGCCGTTGATGAGAAATTTTCAATTCCCCATGACCGGCGTCAAAATCGTCTATAATTCTTTATTCTCACAATCTATTACAAAGAAGTGACAAATTAGTTACTGTCCGTCAGTGCACAGGTTTTTTTAATTTGGATTTTATTCTACAATATCTAAAATGTCACTCCCCCGAGCTTCGCGAGGACCTGCGAGTCACGTATTACTAGTTTTATTATTGTATTTGATGCCATTTGACTGTTTTTCTTTATGTATAGTTACCAGTTCCGACGCCTTCTATTCCAACAACGAAACCGACAAAACCACCAGGTAAGTAACCTGTTTGGCTTTGCTTTTGTTCATCGTTGGTAATCCATTTCAATCTTCCCTAAAAATGACTCACTGCGCCTTTCAATAACACGTGACCTAAGTTCAAAACCCATCATAATCACGACGACAACCAACCCTGGAAAAAAAATTAAATGGATCGAAATCTACCAATCACAACCTACAGTCGTGACCTTTTGGACCCGCTGGAGTGAACTTTTTTTTTCCTGAAACGATCGACAGAGTGCATGTTATTGAATGGCGCAGTAGCGTGATATAATCCCTTTAAAGGAGACAAACCCCTTTTACCTAACACGACATGTACTGTGTTTTTCTATTCAGTTTGTCGCTTAAGAGTTGATCTGGCATTCCTCGTGGATGGATCCGGAAGCATAGAGAACCAACGGAAAGGAAATTTTATGCACGTTCTCGATTTCGTCAAAACACTCATCAGTTTCTTCCCAATTTCCCCACGCCAGACTAGGGTCGGTATGGTGTTATTCTCAAGTCGCCCATACCCTATATTCTCTTTTAACAAATACCGCACAAAACAAGTCTTATCAAGGCGGTTGATCATGTGAGGTATCCGCGAGGAGGTACAAGACTCGGACGAGCGCTGACTTATGTTTCAAGGTATGTTAAAATGGTAAACTGGTAGGGAGCTAATCTCTTACACGAGAATATACTTATGTTGTTGGTTACACCGAGAAGAGAGTTCAAAATATGACCCAGCGAGTATTTTTTTAAACGAAATTCGAGGTGTTTCGAATGTGATGAAACGGTATTTGGAGTGTTTGATAATCTGTTTCAAAAGGAAACTAAAACTATGGAGTTTTTCGCGATTGCCTTTCGTATAAATATTGTTCTTGAAATGACCGAACGGTTATGAGAGGCGAGTTTATAACTTGATGAATTATTCGAGTTTTTTCGGGAAAAATAATGAATGTAAGCCTAAATACTTAAACTAATAAATATTCATCATGTATAACAACAACGCCTCCTCACTCTTGTGCAATTTTCAAAGCCTCAAACGTCACAGATGCGAAGATACTCAGCTTGGTAAAGTTCGAGCAGTTTTGTATGACCGGTCACATGGTACAAAATCCGCCATGCTGGATGGCAAAAGAATGTGGCGACCTCTAAACAAATGTGACTAACACACACTGGGACATCCAAAACAAAGATAACTCAAGCTTTACTGACTAGTTCAAGTCGCTTTGTTCATCGAATTTGAACCTGCTGAAATTCCAAGGTCGACGATAATTTTCGCTCGTTTAACAAGCAGATGATGTCAGCTCTCGCGTACTCTAGGCTCGTTTGACCACGCCTGATGATAGTCGATGAGAGTTGAAGAACTCTCGTCCAACTTTCATTCCTCAACCCTCTTCCACTCTCGTTCTCTTTTTGATGCCGCCTTAAAATTTCTACCGTGTTATTTTTTAACCTTTCCAGGACCTTATTCAACCGAAGGAGGGCAAGAGGAAGAAAACCTGTTCTCGTCGTCATGACAGACGGTATTTCGCAAGATAATGTCGTCGTTCCCGCCACCAGTTTGAAGCAGAAGGGAGTGGAAGTCTTTTCATTGGGAATTGGCAGCAAGTTTAGAAGACTTCAGCTGCAACAGATGGCGTCCAGTCCTGCGCATGTGTTCACGGCCGGGTTCAGGAAACTGAGCACAGTACTTGGCGCCATAAAGAATAAGGCTTGCCTGCCTTTTGTTCCACGTAAGTGCTTTAAGTTTGTTTAAGGAAGTACAACTGTACAGTCGTGATTTCCCTAAGCGTGCGAACGTAAAGTAGTACAGGTTTAGCTATAAGGTATACCGTAAGTTACAGCTATCATCATCGTCGTCATCTGTATTTTTCACAACAGTGTCGCAATCTTGCCTGATCCTGTCTAGCGTCGCCACCCATTCCAACTCTTCCAACCAAATTCATTTCTCTCCTTCTCTGCCACGCGTGTCCTTACATGTAGGCTGCCTCTGTGTCTTCTTCCCGGTGGTGCCCAACTCAGTGCAATTTTGAGATCATTTGAAGGCTCTTTACGCAGAATTTGACCTAACCACTCCCACCTCCGAAGTGACAGCTATGCAATAGTAATTTTCCTACATCAACTTTGGAAAATAAAGTAATGTAGGTTTGGTTAAGGTATATAAGGTTAAGCCTACTCGCGAATGAATGACTTACCAAGCCTCAAACTAAGTCAAATGTAGTTGAAAAACATATAAAAACGTTAAAATTAAGATCATAATAACTACTAAATACGTATCAATGTTGGATAAAGGAAAAATGCTCTTATGTGTCAGTTCTAACGTGTCAACATTGTACAGGGGTGGGGAGGGGCAAAATGTGTGAAAAACGAAGCGTTTCAACAATTATGACGAGGCTTGTAGTTACAGCTATACAATGGTAATGTACCTTAAAGTCCACTCACGGATCACGTGTTACGTCTGGGAATATCCAGGGATTTTTTAGTTTTTAAATTAAACTGATTCTTATCTTATTTGTGTACTTTTCACTTTTTTTCTAGCGACAAAGCCACCTACACCACCAGGTAAGATTTGTAAAGGTCAAGTATTATCAAATGTTCTTATTACACAGGTAGCGTTTATGTCAATTACTGGTTCAGCTTGTATCTCCAGGACCAGTTGAACTACATGTCCGTATGCATGTGATTAGGTTTCCATATCCCATCGAATATTGGCCGAAGTTGTTTTCATTTCTCGTAATGTTTCGTTTGTTTGAAATAAAGAAAGACGCACACGCCTTTTATGACGCAATGGAACATTACACTGCATCCTCTCGAACATGCTGGCTATACTCCTGCCTTCGGTGAGAAAAACGGCGCACAACTGAGATGAATGCCGTCCTATAGCTGAGGGTTCACCGTCACACTTTGATCACTGAAAGTTAATTACATCGAAACGTAGTCGCTAGCTACCAACGTACGTCCCTGTAGAACCATTTGAAACTTATCATATTTCCCAAGCTTCCAGTGTTAGCTTCATTCCATAGATTCGCGTAGTAACGATGTCTCATTTGTGTTACATACGCCTCTGTAATAGTGATACAAATCTATACTTAATGTTAAATGCTAACAGCAATACTCCTATTTCTAATTCAGCTTGCAACTTGGCAATTGACATCGGCTTTGTCCTGGACGCTTCTGGTAGACTCGGACGACGCAACTTCCGGCGAATCAAACAGTTTTGTGGCACTCATTTCACGCTCATTTTCTATCTCTCGAAGCCGAGCTCGTGTGGGAGTCATCGTGTACGGATCGACCGCTCGGATGCAATTCGGACTCAATTCGTACACCAATCCACGCAGCCTGAATCGTGCCGTCATGAGACTACGATATAGCCGAGGATCGAGACGAACTGGCAAAGCCTTGGAGCTTGTAGTTGGAGGACTGTTCAGACGCAGCCGAAAGAAGCGTGTGTTGATAGTGTTGACAAATGGACGAGCTTCAGATAGCGTGAGGATACCCAGTCTACAGATACACCGAGCGGGTATTGAAACGTTCGCCATTGGTGTTGGGACTCGAGCTAACAACAAGGAGCTGAGTACAATAGCGACTGACCCTCGACACATTTACATGGTGAATTTCAATTCGCTTAATGGCATCGCCAAGAGCATCGTGAGGAAAGCTTGCAGAGGTATTTGTCATTGTCTATTTTTTGGTGCGTTTTCTATTACACGGTGGTTTCTACCGAGAAAAACTGCTCGATTTTATTTGTTTTCACTCCTAGTTGCGTTATCTGTAAGACAGCTTGTTCTTTATCTTTGCCGTCATGAAGACCTTTTTGACCTGATCATTTTAACAGTTTTTTTTTAATCTATCATTAAACGGGAATTTTATTTCTTCAGACCTTAAGTCACTAGTGGTTCACAGCCACCTTAAATTTTTTTAAACAACTTTAAGCGTGTTTTGTCGATTGGACAAATATGAATCAAAACGAAAAACTTTCACCAAGTAGTTTTTAAAGTTATTACCCTGAAAAAGTCCTATTTTTTATAAGTTCGGCTGAATTAAGCTCGGCGGAAATCAATTTGGGTCAAATTCGAATTCGATTCGGCTTATGTGAAGTTCAACAATTCACTTGAGGAAAATTCCTGTTAACGAATCAATGTAAACTTTTCTAGATTTTTAGTTTGCAAAGAGAGTGCTTTATGTGCTGTAAATCGTTAAGAATATTCTGCTTATATTACGTTTAATAATAAGAATATTATATTTATCCTTCAGCTCAAATTACGACACGGCCAACCATTCGACCATCCACGCCGTCTCCTACCAGAAAACCAAGTGAGTTTTTTTAATGCTGTCCAAAATGTCTTACAATCGAAATCATGTTCTTCGAGAACGCTAGATAACTGTTTTCTGTTTGGAAACTTTTGTTTGTCATTGGTCTGTCTGTCTGTCTGTCTGTCTGTCTGTCTGTCTGTCTGTCTGTCTGTCTGTCTGTCTGTCTGTCTGTCGTCTGTCTGTCTGTTTTGTTTGTTTGTTTGTTTGTTGTTTGTTTCGTTTCGTTTGATTGATTAACCTGTTTGTTTGTCAGGTTTTCCTCAACCCATGGCCATCTACACACTGAATCGCAACACCCGTACACGCGACATTAGCCCAGGGAAAAACCTTCCTGGCCGAAGCTACAACATCCGATACGCTCCTGGTCCTTATAACCAGCCTGGCAAGTCCACGGAATTCCTTGGTCGTCCGTAACAGCTACATCCGCTTTCCCAACACGGGGAGATTGGACGCTAAGGACTCGATAACACTTCTAGCTTGGGTACTACCGATGGGGCGAGGTCCAATCTTTGAGTACTTCCGTGGGATCAAGTTTTTGGGTTGTCCGGTCGGACACCTTATATGTTCACTTCATCCGTAGGAACGGGCGG
This sequence comes from Desmophyllum pertusum, assembly GCA_029204205.1. NCBI lineage: Eukaryota > Metazoa > Cnidaria > Anthozoa > Scleractinia > Caryophylliidae > Desmophyllum > Desmophyllum pertusum. The sequence continues at coordinate 138,229 of MU826363.1, forward strand.
CGCACACGGGTGTTAATCAAACGACGTCTCCGCTCAAGACGCTGGAACTACGTCGGTGCTACGTACGATCAGCGAACAGGCACAGCTACACTGTGGCTTGATGCAAGGCCGATTTTGTCGCAGAATATAAAACGGATAAGATTGGCGACCAAAAACACCGCTTACATGGGTGGAACATTCCGAGGGCGCATTGCTTGTATGCAGGTTTATTCCGTGGCTCTGACTGGACCACAGATTAAAAAAGTCAAGAATCTTTGCAATAAACCAGGTAAGCTACAGGGTCTCTTCAAGTAGAATGCGCAAACCTCTCTTGGAGGCTTCCAGCTTGCGGCTGCTCTCTTTTGAGCCCACAGGGGCAGAAGCCCAGGGGGGTACTCCGGATTTAAAGTGACCGGGAGGTGCGAAGGATTTTTTTTTGGTTTGAAATTCACGATTTCGGGATTTTTTGGGGGTTAGAAAATTTTGGCAAGTATTTTTTGGGGTAGTTTGATTTTAGTAGGGATTTTTTTGCGGTATTCAAAACAATAATTATTATTATTGGTTTGCGGTAGAAACAAAAATGTTTCCGTACGTAGTGCTACGAGATGTAATACACGCACACTTGTTGTTAAAGCGGTTGTTTTAATATTTACGGCTCACAATACATTACATCCGTTCTAGGTTCGAAAATTCAGCATGGGATTTTTTGGGGGTTAATTTTGGTTCAGGGGATTTTTTTGGGTTCCGCTTCAAGCCCTAGGGATTTTTTGGGGTTTTAATTTATGTCCTCATTCGCACCTCACCGCACTTTAAATCCGTAGTACCCCCCTGGGGGCAGAAGGCACAAAGCAGAATTGTTCGTTTTGTCTTGTAGATTAAACGTGATCAAATTATTGCACTACTAAAACGATATTTTGTTTCTGACACTTCAACTGTTTGTCAGTATGAGAGGATAAACCTTTTCGCTATGTCAACGGTGAATATGGGCACGTCCACTGTATTGCTTCCCCCTCCTCCTTCCCCACACTAATACTCTCTGGCAAAACATTCTATCAAATTTTATATTTAAAAAAGAGGATACATTTTCCCCCTATTTTTTCTTGTTTGCTACCGTGATGTGTAAACACAACCTCGATGTTGATATAAGCCAGTCCGAAAAATTACTTGCTTTATTAATGAAATTGACTGTATTGTCGAAGGCTTTCTTTTATATTTTACGTTATGTTTAACTTTAATTTATTTCTTCTGTGACTTCCAAATATACTAATTATTTCTTAACGTTTACAGGTCCCACTACACCCACAAAACCGTCCCCAGGTAAGGATCCACTCACACTCTCATCTTATTCCACAATTTCATTTCTTTTTCGTATCAATTAGTCTGCGGTTGATCTCGCGATCCGTTAATTACAGTTCTGTGAAATGTAACCAAGCCTCTGTATGAAAGCGAGGTTAGGGTGACCATGCATAAACTATCAGTTTTACATAATAACAGAATAATGTACATTTGAAAAGAAGGTAGAGTTTGTATCACAACCAAAGTCACCTCCAGCCTCACTTCTGCTCAAAGGCCTGGACTTCTAATCACACAACTGTAACATGGACTATTACTCGAAAATAAGTTGTTTTTTTTTTTACGGTCATGCCGCGAGGTGTTGCATTGAGCAACGTGATACCATTTTTTTCGCAGTGTTTCCACAGTGGTTTGCTGTCACAAAGATGTCGTTAGACATGTTTATTGATTACTAAGTCGTACACTTTCCAAAAACCTTCGAAGCAAACAACTTCATCTAAATCGTTATGCTGAAACCATAGAGTTATACACAGTCCTACGAATCGTACGAAGAGGCTCTAGTCCTTACAAAAGCATTTTCGTTTTGTTCCTTTAGTATTGCCTCCGGCCATGGCGTTCTACCCCTTAAACGTTCGTTACAATACCCGTGACGTCAGCAGAAGTAAGAACCCGTCAGGACGCGTGGCAAATGTTCGACCTGCATTGGGTCCAGATGGAAGGCCTGGTGGCTCGTTTAGGTTCAAAGGTCGTTCAGAAAGTTACATTGAGTTCCCAAACAAAGGTCGACTGGATGCTCGAAACTCCATCTCTATCCTAGCTTGGATAAATCCGGATGGTCCGGTTGGTCCCATCTTCAATTACAAGCCTGACGGGTTTGGCGTGCACGTGTGGATGGTCCGTCGACGAGTTTTGATGGTACGTTTCGTGACTCGTACACGAAGATTTACAACACCGGTGCAAACAAGCCTTATTAAGCCCAAGGCTTGGAATTTCATCACCGCTACTTATGATCAGCGCTCGGGATATGCTCGATTGTATATCGATTACAGAGAAGTTGCTCGGAAAGAATCGGACGGATCCGACTGGCTACGAACTATCCTGTAAGGATGGGAGCTAGGATTGGGGACAAGCGCTACTTCCGTGGACGAATCACCTGCGTACAGATATATGATGTACCACTCCGACCAATACAAATCCAAGCAGCCAAGAGACTTTGTTTGAAGACAAGTAAGCAAAGCAGATGTTATGCTGCAAACTAACATTAATCATAACTTATTGCGTCTTTAAATAATACGCGAACTCTTAAGTACAAAACCCAACTAATGATTGAGTTTTACACTGCCGTCAACAACCAGTGGACCCTAAAAAAAAACACGGACGTGACCTGAGACGTCCAATAGATGATTGAGGACAGCGAAAAAACGCAACCGTTGTTTGAAGAGAGTTTGCATGTCATTAAAAGGCGCATAATATTGATCAAGTTGCTCAGAGCAGTTTGAGGCGCTTGTATTGAAATATGTTGCTCGACTTATTTGCTCCTTCAATCGGTGAACTGATTCACGAAACGATCTATATTGACTCATACAATGCTTGCTTGCTTTCTTGGTTGCTTGCATGCTTGCAATTTAATCAACTTTAAGAACTCCTCTTGCTGATAGTGTGTTTCTTAATTACTCAGTAACAAGTCATTTTTGCCTTATATTTGTTTTTGAACATAACACCTTCATGGTTGTTGAGTTTTATTTTACTTAATCGCTATCAACTTTGTTCTCCTTCAAACAGAGGTTATAACCAGACCGACAACACGACCAACACCCACCAAGCCCACCCCACCGAGACGTAAGTAACTAAGTCTTAAAGGGCCACTGTGAAGCTAAGTATTAGGTGTTAAGTTATTACTTTATTCCAAAGATTCCACTCTTATTAATATCATACCAAACATGAAGCTATTACGTAATCCCAAACACGACAGCTGCTATACAAATGTAGTCCACTGTGTATTGAGCTCATTTTGGGGTGGCTAGAACCGAGTCTCTCCTCGAAACGTGACAAATTCGTTCCCAGGGTCTTTCTTCTTTTTCTCGCCTCCTCTCTCTCCAGTTGGAGGGAAGAGCAAGGACCCGATGTTGTCCTTAACTTTTACCTAATAATTTCGTATCAACCATACCTTTTGATATGTCTGAGAGATTTTTATTTAGATTTTAATTAAGGTCTGCGTAGTTAGTTTGTCTTAAAAATGTTGTTCTAGAGTAGAAAGCAAGCCGATAACACTTGGCTTATCTATGAGCAAATGGTTATTTGAATCAGTTAATTACTTTGCTTACCGTATTTCCTCTATTTAGCTCCCGGGGCTAAATATGAATTGTTAATTTTAGGTCTCACAGGGGACTTATTAGAAGGGGGGCTTGATAGAGGGATGGGGTTTATCCCTGAAAGGTGGGAACTTATTAGAAGGGGAGGGAGCAAAACAGAGGAAATGCGGTAATTGATAATGTCCACATCCCATCGTCTTTAAAAGTGGTAAAAACGTAATGCTTAACGTTATTTGAAACAACATATTACTTAATTCATAATATCCTAATCCATTCATCTTTAAAAGTGGTAACAAACGTGCTTAACCTGTTTTCTTTTTACCCAGCTTGCAGAGCGAATATGGATCTAGGATTCCTGATTGACAGTTCCTACAACTTGCGACGATCAGGGCGAGGCGCTTTGAAACTGCTTACTCGATACCTCGCAAGAGTTCTCTACTCGCTGCGCATCTCCGCTCAAGAAACCCGCGTCGGAATGGTGACATACGCGTCAAGACCCAGGCTCTTATTCCGGTTTAACCGGTTTTACAGGGCATCTTCCATGCTGTCAGCCATGCGAAAGATCCGACTGCAAAGGGGTCCTCTAAGGCTGGGAAGAGCTCTGTATTACGCGCGCAGGTACCTGTTTAGATCAAGGCGCCAATGTGGACGCAAACGCGTTCTCGTGGTGTTCACAAGTGGACGCTCAACAGACAGAGTACAAAGAGTCGGTCGCATTTTGAAGCGTATTGGAATTGAAGTATTCGTTGTTAGTATTGGTAAACAATCAAGCAGAAAACAGATGTTTAAGATCGCCACAAATGGACTGCACGTGTTCAAGGCATCGCTGAGGACATTGTCTGCAGTGCTGAATACCATACGAGTAAAAGCTTGTTCAGGTATTGTTTGGGTCAATTTATGAGCAGTAGACAATTCATAATCATTTCCAGAATCGCAGTATACTGCAAATTAAACAGTCTCTTACTCTTTGATAATGCAAAAAGTTCAGATAATATTGCTTACTTGACTTTCAAATATTTTAACTGTAATAGTTGATCGTCATCGCTTATTCTTTGTTTTCATCTGACGTCATCAAAATTCTAAGATCTAAACTGTTAATCCTACAAAGCTATTATTTTTATTTCTTCTAGAATTTTCTGAAAATTAGTTTGACAATAACTCGGTTATGAAGGACGCTACAAAGCTATAATTTGGACAAAACGTTTCTTTCTGCCAGTTCTTTTACCTGTTAATTTTCTGATGTTGTTCATGCAAGCAAACGGTTTTTGTAATGTTGATGAAAACCACGAATAGAAAAGCCGCCTTCATAAGCCAAATGAATTTCTTTGAGTAACAGCCAGCTAACGGCTATCCTTTACTTGCCCTGGTATATCCAATGACATTTGAACCTCTTTGTCCTTTATTTACTATGCACAAAAGGTTATTTGGTGCCTTTCTTGAATTACTTTTGTTTCCCTGCAGTAACCGGGTCAGCAGCTGCAAGAGCTATATACCCTCTTAACGGTGTCACACGAGGACGAGATATAAGCATCAACCGTAACAGCGCTGCCAAACTCGTCAACGTTAAGACAGCACCAGGCCCTGACGGACTTCCTATTGGTTCGTATTACTTGCAGGGCATCGCAAACAGCTATATCTTGTTCCCCAACAAAGGCTGCCTCGACACAAAGAACTCCATCACCATAGTTGTATGGGTTTACCCCGAGGGTAGCGGACCAATCTTGCACTACTTTCCCCGCGGCTGGGGGGTACATCTGTGGATGAAGAATCCTCGCACCCTGTTGGTGAAGTTCGTGCCTAGGTCCTTGCAAACCATCAGTGTTGTCACTAGCCGGAGAATCAAACCGAAGGCCTGGAACTACATCGCGGCCACTTACGACTACGTCACAGGCCTGGCCACTCTGTGGAATGACGCCAGACCTATATCCCAGAGGAATATTGGAAAGATCCAATTGGCGACCAATTACCCGGCTATATCAGGCAAAAAGCCCCGGGATCGACGAATCTTCCGCGGGCGGATATCTTGTCTTCAGATTTACGATCGAGCTTTGACTGGAAGACAACTCAGATCTCTCAAAAAGAAATGCTTCAGAGGTTTGTTGTACTGATTGTATGATTCTAGAATATGGGAGGCGTGGTTGCCTAATGGTTAGCGCGTTGGACTCCGGATTGAGCGGTCTGGGTTCGAGCACTGGCCCGGGTCATTGTGTTGTGTTCTTGGGCAAGACACTTTACTATCACAGTGCCTCTCTCCGCCAAGAGGTATAAATGGGTACCGGCGAATTGTCAGGACAACACAAAAATGTTCTGGGGTGTAGGCTGCGATATGGACTAACATCCTATCCGTCGGAGTAGCAATACTCCTAGTTGCTTCATGCTATGGAAATCGGAGTTAAACGCCGGCATAATAAACAACTTGGCTTGTAGGCAGACGTGAACCTTATGAACTGATCTGGTATAATGTTGAAATACATTTTCATTTCTGATATTAATATTTTGATTTTTGCTTCTTTGTTCATTAGCTCGACCGACTCCTACTCCTCCACCACCAGGTAAGACCGACATTTTTTTCCGGCTTATTACGTTGTGCTTTTAACAAACAATGTGGTCCACTTATGAGGCGTGTGTATAAAGAGGTTATTCAGCGAGTTGTACAATACAGCCGGGCATTTTCCGAGTCAGTTTCCTAAAATATAGGCTTTTAACAGTGTTTTTCCGGAGCGCGCGAAGGGTTAAGGCTCGAAACGTCAACTTTTCCAAATTCGCTACGGCGGCTAATTTACTTTTATCAACTTCAGTTGATAATCAAGTAAGTGTTTTACTTGCCCGCCGACGCAGTTCAACACTTGCATTCTTTGTTATTTTACCACCAACTCGAATGGGTTTTCGTGAGAGTTAACCTTATCCTTATCCTTATCCTTTTTTGCTTCAGTTCTCCCTCTGCTGGTAGCTGTTTATCCACTGGATAGAATTAATGGCGGACGTGACATCAGCCCACGTAGATGTCCAACCGGAAGTCGAGTCGGTGTGGGAATCGTACCAGGCCCAGACGGACGAAAAGACGGCGCTACTCAATTCTATGGCAAACCTAACAGCTACATCGAAATCCCAAATAACGGAAAACTAGACACAGTGGCCTCCATTTCCATTCTGACATGGGTATATCATGAGGGCCTCAAAGGTCCTATTGTGAATTACAGACCAGGGCCTGGGTGGGGTGTCCACTTGTGGATGGTTGGACCGCGTACGTTATTTGTCAGGTTCGTCCGCAGAGACGGCGTGTTCACCAAAGCGGTGGTCGTCACCAGCAGAAAAATACGCTACAGAGCGTGGAATTACATCGGTGCTACGTACGACTACAAGACCGGTGTTGCTAAACTGTGGGTGAACTCGAGGCTGCTTGTGGTGAAGAACATCGGTCGATTCCGAATAGCTACAAACTACCCAATCAGGATCGGCGCACGTCGCGGCGACAAACGCTACTTCAAGGGAAGAATCTTCTGCGTGCAGATTTACAGTCGCGCGCTAAACCGCAAGCAAATTTTGGCGGCTGCCAAAACGTGCTTTAGGCCGTGTAAGTAGTTCAGTGTGTATAGTAAGAGCTGTTTTTTGTATGACTGAAATACTGTGTGTAGGAATACTGTTAGACTGTGTGTACAGCAAGAGATAAACTTTAACTAAAATGTCTTTAACATGTAGTTATGTGTGAAGAAAGGGTGGGCTGTACCTTCTAAAACTCATAATAATTCATCATGTTAAAACAAAGGAAATCATGGATACCTGGTCTTATTTAACATAGATTTTTACGATTTTATTTCTCCTTTTACTCCTTAGTTTTTGTTTTCGATTGAGAAGATATATCTCAAACACGAGAGACAGTGTTTCATTCGATTTCCAAACACCTCGAGTTTCGTCAAAGATACTCCGCTGCGCGTCGTATTAAATCCTAACTTAATCACTTTAAATGCAACTTTGTATAACAGGATAAATCACTGTTTAGTGGATAAGTGTTAACAACACCAACCACGCTATCCACTGGATAGTGATTTATCCGATGAATAGCGTTTTCCATCCTATGAATCGAACAAAAGGGTCCCAGGAGTGTAAAAATTACTGGTTCTCTAAACACACGCGTTTGAAAACAAAATGGAGGAGATGATGTGAAAGTTTCTGTCTGTGTTGTATTATTAGTTTCAGTAGTGAATCGATTTTGCTTTCTTTCAAAGTGCCTACACCCAAAAGGACGACTCCAAAACCTTCAACAACTCCCACACCGACACCTACAAAACCAAAAGGTAAGACTTGGATCCAACAAGTGAGTTTGTATTTTATCGAAACAAAGCGTCCACACAGCAATGAAGCTGACTTATACATAACCCGTTCACACCAGCTAAACATTTCTAGTTAAACCAAGTTTAAATAAGTAGAAACAGTGACCGAGAAGTTAAAGTAGAGAACTAGTGATAACATGATTTGAGCACTGACGAATGATGAGCCACTATCATCGTTTGTACTTGTAATAACACAATTGTTTTGTGTACCAATCTCCAATTTGGTTTCAAGATACATTGTAATGCGAAGCGATGACTTGGCGAGCCGTTCTTTTCTTTGTTGTATAGAACATTTCATTATAGAGCGGTTTTCAATTGGCTGTCGAAAGTAATCGCTGAATTGGTTTGGTTTTGCTTTACTACGCTCTGTGATTGGTTTAAAAAACTCGTGCCACCTTCTCAACCAATCGCGACTTGGTCACACGCGTTTTCCCGCGCTTGGCGCCGGTTACGTGTATTTGATTTGAGTTCTCATTGGTTCATTGTGTGGTTTAAGTTTGTTGTGATTGGTCATTGTAATTGCTTTGGTTTTGGTTTCACGACACTCAATTGAAAACCGCTCTAATAAAAGAAGCAAAGCAGATAGACCTGCAACAGTTATCAGACCCTGGTAAAAATAATAAATACGTGCACGACTATATATACCTACTAACTTTTCCTGTTGTTTTAGGACCATTTAAAGCTTCGGCATTCTACCCTCTGACCTCTCGCACAAGAGGCCGAGATATTAGCGTATTCCGCAAACCCACCAGGAAAACTGGGCTACGTGCGCTCAGCACCAGGCCCTGACAAGTTACCAGGTGGCTCGTACCAGTTCTACGGACGCCGGGACAGCTACATCGAGTTCCCAAACCGCGGGAAACTGGACGCATCAAGATCAATCACAATCCTGGCGTGGATTTACCACGAAGGCCGCGCGGGCCCCATCTTTAACTACATGCCGAACGGCTGGGGTGTCCATCTATGGATGATATCACCGCAAACGCTGTTTGTACGTTACACGCGTCGACAAGGACGGACATCCACGCCAGCGCTTTCTAGCCGTGTTATAAAACCACGCACGTGGCAATTCATCGCAACCACGTATGATTACGTCACGGGATACGCAAAGTTATACCTTGATAGTAAAGTGATTGCGCAAAGGAGACTGGGAAGGATTCGACTCGCCACGAATTATCCCGTCAGGATGGGTGCCAGGATAGGAGACAGGCGGTACTTCCGCGGACGAATCTCGTGTGTGATGGTGTTTGATGCCGCACTGAATGCGAACCAGATTGCACGCAGGAAGAAGCGCTGCTTTAGACGTGAGTGTCGGCCTGTCTGTCTGTCTGTCTGTCTGTCTGTCTGTCTGTCTGTCTGTATAACTGTCTGTCTGTCTGTCTGTCTGTCTGTTAGTTGAGTTTTTGTTTGTTTGTTCTATTTACTATTGTATAATGAATTATTAACGGTGCAATGTGATAACAGACTATTTCCAAGTTCCATTTGCCTCTGAGTGCAAACCCTTTCATATGAAAATGATTTTTACTTTCATCCTCATTTTCATACAAATCGAACTCGTTTTCATATGAAAGGTTTTGCCCCAGGACTCAATTCTAACCGGATGACAGAAGGCAACTCGGAAATGGCCTAATATATAGTTTTGAAATAAAAAAAATCAACTTGAATAAAATGAAGAGAAACAAAAAATTCGCAGATAAGTACTGTTGATTTCTCAGTTTTTCAGAGATTTTATGTATAACTTTGGTATTATTAATACTATCATTGATTTTCTGTAATAGGTGGGCCACCAGGACCAAAGGAAAAAGGTTAGTGTACATGTAGTTTACTATTGATCTATGATAACGCGAAACCAGAAAGTTTCTTCACATATCACTTGTTCGGCTTTAAAAAAAGCACTCCGATTTCCACTCCTTTTTATGCACCATTCCTTGTTTACACAAGTAAATTAGGATTTTCCTTCCCTTTCTTGCCAAACAATGTTGTTTTAACTGAAAGTTTGCAATTATTATTTCGGACAGTCCTGATCTTCTGCAAACAAATGAATCAAATCAAATAAGTAGTTTGCATTATTTTATTTATCTTTTGTTTTTGTTTTTTCAGTTTGCAAACCCAAGATCGACCTCACCTTTGTAATCGACGCTTGCAGCGCAAATGATCGTTTCACCAAAGCTAACTTCCTCCGAGTCAAGAACTTCTTGACTCGCCTGATCGGCGAGTTCCGGATCTCGGTGAAACGCGTACGAATAAGTTTGGTACTGTACGCGCAGTCCCCCAAACTCGTAATCCGCTTCAGCTCCAAAAAGTCCTACATCATCAGAGCCATCAACACCATGAAACTGGTTTGCGGTACACGCTACACCGGGGCTGCCCTGCAGTACTCTTACACGAACATCATACGGCGGACCACCAGGAAAAGGGTCCTTGTTTTGATGACCACTGGGCCGTCCAAAGATGACGTTCGAGGTGCAACGACGTTGCTGCAACGGTCAAGAGTAGAAATGTTTGCTGTGGGATTTGGAAGGCGCTATAGTTTTAGCGAGCTGCAGTATATCGCCACCGACCGCCGGCATGTGTACACAGCGGCCTATAGGAATCTTGAGTCTCTTGTCACTGTGATGAAAAAGAAGATCTGCAAGTCAGGTTCGCAACATTCTTCCCCTCAATTAGATAGGATTATCTTGCGATTACGCTGTACATGTACACCTATTTCAATTAAACGTTGTCGGATAGAAATGTTTTTAAAAGCCCGCAAAGCCCGCAAGACAAGACCGAAAGGTAGCATGGGTAAAGTAGAAAACTGATGCACGCAACGAATACTAATGAGAAGTAACATCTAAAACATTATTTATAAAGTTTCCTTTTTGTTTTAAACCTGTAGAAGTAAGCTGCTTTTAGCCAAACTAAATTTTAGCAGAATCATCTAGTGAAAAAAACATGGCAAAACAAATTATATAATTCGGGGCAAACCAAATACATCACGTGCGAAATAAAAACGTGTAGATTTCTTTTCCAGCGATATGCAAATTCTAATGAATACCCAGACTACCATTTGGTCTTGTCTTGTAGGCTTTACGCTTTTATCCGATTTTTATCCGACAACGTTAATTGAAATAGGTGTATTCACTTACCGTATAGCCTGAGTATCAGGCCTTCCTTATGGGAGGGGGGAGAGTCCCGCTATCCCTCCCCCCGAAAAGCCTGATACTCAGGCTACTTACCGTAACTTTACGAAAATGATAACCCCTGGAAAGTAGAGATAAATTTAACGACTATTAGTAAATTCCAAAAGAAGCGTCCTTCCGAAAGTATAATTTGATTTTCAACTTTGCGGTTGTGATTTAAACAAGTAGCGCCTGTGATCTGGATCACTTTCTCAAAAATATCCAAATAACTCAGTTAGACATGCGGTTCGTGAGAAATAGTAACTGACCTTCAAGGGGAAGCTAAAAAATGCTTTTCTCAGCTCCTTGCGACTGTTGACGATTAAACAACGTTAAGGTACTATGCTACTTGTAGCGTTTACTTTAACAGCTTATTCCTAATTGTGCATTCACTGCAAGCAAAGATCTTTCGACGTCAATGTTTACATCTTGAAATTTATAAACTGTAAAATGTACTTTTACATTGAGTAACTTCTGAACTTTTTTTTCAGACAAATTCATAACACCCGTGAAGCCAATCAAACCCATTACCAGACCACCCCGGCCTACCCGTCGTCCTCCTCGACTCGGTAAGATACCTTTCTTTAAATCACACGCTCGAGTATGTTTCATTTGTTTTGGTATTGCTGTTGATGTTGTTGTTGTTGTTGTTGCTGCTGCTGGTGATGATGATTGTTGCTGTTGTTGTTGTTGTTGTTGTTGTTGTTGTAGTTGTTGTTGTAATAACTCATATATAAATAACCAACAGACACGCAAACGAGACATTTGCGTCACTGCGCGTTGTTGCATTTTAAACGTACCTCGTTTTCATGTCGTTGTACCCGCAAACCGCTTGAAAGTGTGCATATAGCGTTTATAGGGCCAATTTATTTTGTTTAGGACGTAGTTGCGTGGTTCGGCCTTTTACCGATGGTATTTTAATTTTAATTTATATCTTAGGACCTGCTCGAGCTTTGGCCATTTATCCTCTTCAATCTCGCATCAGAGGAAAGGACGTTGGTCTCTATGGTAACCCAGCGGGTGTCCTAGGCTATGTGAGACCCGCGACTGGACCTGATGCACGACCCGGTACATCGTACCAGTTTTACGGCCGTAGAAACAGCTACATCCGATTCCCCAATCGCGGTCGCTTGGATGCGAAGAACGCAATCACGTTACTCGCGTGGCTTTACCCAGAAGGCGTGGGACCCATCTTCAGATACGGCGTCGATTTCTCGGTCGGTAGGGGGCGCAGTTTGTCCATGCGAATTTTCCCGCGTGGATCGCGAAACGCGAGAATTAGCCCACTGAGAACACGCGGGGTTCTGCAATATCGAAAATGGCAGTTCGTAGCCACCACCTATGAAAAGAGAACGGGGGAAACAAGGATCTATGTTAACGGAAGGCTTGTTTCTCGCAAGCGGCTACCGAGGGTCCGCCTTGGTACTAATATTCCTGCAACAATGGGAGCTGGTGGAAGAAGGTATTTCCGCGGTAGAATCTCTTGCATGCAAGTTTATGGACGGGCTTTGTCCAGGTTGCAGATCATCAAGCTAAAGTCAAGATGCTTTAGAGGTAAGTGATACTCTTCTAGTTAGAAGTCTCCAGTCATTCATTGATGTTTCTCCATATTGTTTAGGTGGGATTTGCTAAGGTAACATTGGCAAATTGAAGTTTGCTTGTTTGTCCTCTTTTTCTGCAATATTGTTGAAATGGATTCACGAGGTGCTTTGATTTAAAATGGTGCATGAAGGGTGCACGGGCAATTTTTACATTACCTGTCTAAAACCACTCGAGAAACTTGGCAGTACATGACATAATCCACAAAACTACTGTTGTGCATGGATTGTGTTGTACCTTATTCGCATTTTTACAGGAATCCCAAACAATTGTTCCGGTTTTGTGCGTTTTATTTCAGCATTACTGTAGACAATACATCGTTTTACTTGCATAGTTTGCTTCACGTTGAACATTTGCTTCCGTTCACTTTTTGCCCTGGAGCTTTTACGGAAAATTAAACGAGTTTTAAAAACTCGTCTAATTTGTTATTCGTCATAATGACGTGATTCCGTATTGCATTGTAGGAGTGGGCCCACTTCCAGCTCGACCGAGGCCTCGACCGAGGCCTCGTCCGACGTCTCGTCCAACACGGCCTCGTAAACCCCCAGTTCGTCCTGGTAAGAAAATTAATTAGGAAATAATAAAAAGAACCTTGTAGGCATCGTTAGTGAAGCAATGAAAAAATGTCTTCGTATATCATCTAGACTACAAAACAGTATCATCTATAGAGCGTTTTCACGGCGGCCGTAAAGTCCCGGTTATAAGCCCTAGGCTTATACAACTTCGTAAGGGGTTTTGGCTGGGCTTATAAACGGGGGGACTTATATCCGGGGAAACGTATATGGGGGGCAGGGGGGGCAGATACGTTTTACTGGTCTTCAAGTCCTTTAAATCGATAATTTCAGTCAATATATTGGGAACAAAAACAAGTTTCAAGTAAGAACACTATTAACGCAAGGGGAACATAACGTAAAGTTGAACAATTTCTGTGAGGACATTTATCGTAAGGAAATGTTTTTTTGGCGGGGTATATTTGGGGGGGCTTATAACCGGAATATATATATATTTTGTCAGCGGGGAGATGGGCCTATAACCGGGGGGGCTTGAAGAGAACTTATTTCCCAAATGAGAGAAATATCATTGTTTTGAAACAACAATAAGACTGCCGTGACGTCATGTGAAAACTCTCTACTCTCTTCTAACACTCGACATAGTAAAATTGATTCATCACAAGTCTCAAGTCTGATTCATCGCATTTATTTATCTATATAATTTTTAGTTGTTCCTCCACGAGCCCAAGCCGTGTACCCGCTCACCCTACGTACACGTGGTAGCGACATAAGTTTGTATAGGAATCCTGCGGGAATCCCTCGAAGCATTCGGTACGTACCAGGGCCTGATGGAAAACCAAATACTGCAATACGATTCCTTGGACGCCCAAACAGCTACATCCAGTTCCCTAACCGCGGTAAACTGGACACTAAAAGCTCCATCACCCTCTTAGCGTGGATCTACCACGAGGGACGCGCGGGACCCATCTTTAACTACATGCCCAACGGCTGGGGTGTACACTTTTGGATGATCTCGCCAAGAACGCTGTTTGTTCGCTTCACAACCCGAAACGGTCGACGTTCAACCACGGCTGTAACAAGCACAGTGTCACATCGTCGATGGCAGTATGTAGGAACAACGTACGATGGTAGAAGTGGAATTGCTAAGCTGTTTGTCAACAGGCGGTTCGTAGCAAGTAAACGCATTGGAAAAATACGATTGGCTACTAATTATCCTGTCAGGATGGGAGCACGTGTCGGTGATAAGCGTTACTTCTTTGGTCGCATCTCGTGTATGCAAGTGTATAATCAGCCCTTGACGTCATCGCAGATTTTGCGACGAAAAAAGAGATGTTTTACACGAGGTAACATGCACGTAATACAATGTAGGCATTTCCGAGGTACTTTTTGCCTCTGTTTCAAAACGAGTCCTGGTGCAAAACCATTTAAATGAAAATGAGTTTGATTTTCACTAGGACTCGTTTTAAAACAGAGGTGAAAGGCAATTCGGAAATGGCCTATTTGCTCGTTAAAAAATGATTATTGTTTCTTTTTTCAACTGAAAGTGCTGCCAAAGACGAACAAAGATTTTCTATTTAACCAAACATTCTTATGAATGTGCTTTCAAGATTTGAAAAGATGTAATTTTGTAGAAAACCTCGTAAAAGTGTTAAAGTTGAATTCATTGTTATTACTGAGTTTGTTCTTTTTCTGTAGAGAAAAATCAGAGTTACAGCGTTTGACGTTTTTCTTTTTTAGGTCCAGTGATTGTTCCACCGGTCGTTCGCCCAGCTGGACCAGGTGACTACAATTTTCTTTCACTATTCAGTTCCTTTTTTTTCTGTTAGCCTGATGGTTAGCGCGTTGAACTCCGGCTCGAGTGGTTCGGGTTCGAGCGCTGTCCGGGGTCATTGTGTTGTGTTCTTGGGAGAGACACGTTACTCTCACAGTGCCTCTCTCCACCCAGGAATATAAATGGGTACTGGCAATAAAATGCTGGGGTAAGCTGCGATGATCTTGCATCCCATCCAGAGAGAGTAGCAATACTCCTAGTCGGCTTCATGCTACGGAAACCGGGATAAGATCCAGTGCAGTGTGGGCCAGTTTGTCCCGAGTGCGGCTTTATTCTTACAACTGTTCATGTTTTTATTTTTGTTCTGCTCCATAGTTTTGCCTGCGCAAGATTGATCTGGCGTTCGTCATTGACGCCTCCGGAAGCATCGAGGCCTTGGGCAGAGGAAACTTTAAACGTTGCCTTGATTTCGTAAAGAGATTAGTCGCTTCCTTCAAAATCTCAAGGAGATACACGCGCGTCGGAGCTGTCGTGTATTCCAGAACAGCGCGGAAGGTGTTTGGTTTTAACACATACAACAACAAACGACTCCTGATGAAAGCCATTGACCGCATTCCATACCTGCGGAGTAGTACAAGAACGGGCTACGCTTTGTCCTTTGCTCAGCGGTATCTGTTCAAGAGCAGGAGCAGAAGTCGCAAGCCAGTTTTGATCGTGATGACCGACGGGAGATCTGGTGACCGAGTGCGCAGTAGAGCCCTGGCGCTGCATCGCTCAGGAATCGAGACATTTGCTATTGGTATTGGCAAAAATTATGACATCAAACAGCTCATACAGATAGCATCGACCAGGAGAAACGTTTATGTGGCGAGATTTAGGAATCTGCCGAACATCGTGCGGGTGATAAAATCGAAAGCGTGCAAAGGTTTGTCATTAACTGCATTAATTCTTTAATTATCGTTCTCAAACTCATTAATGATTCATCAAGTTTATATAATCATAACCGTGACGGAGGTTTGGATACCTGGTCTAATTAGCATAGATTTTTTACGATTATATTTCTTCGTTTACTTTTTGTTTCGATTGAGAAGATATATCAAACACTCAAGAGCGTGTTTCGTCCTATTTCCAAACACCTCGAATTGCGTCAAAAATCAATTCTCTTCTCGGTGTTTGGAAATCGGATGAAACACTGTCTCTCGCGTTTGACGTATTTATACTTCACATCATCAGTTGTCTTGTTAGCTCAGCTGATGGTTATCGCTTGTTACCTAAGTAGGATCGTAGAAGATTATTTATTTCCCGTCGCATGGTAAGGACCATTTCTATTTCTGGCCCCAGTTGTTAAATGTCAACTATCGTACATTTCCGCTTCTAATTTGGCATCAACGTTTATGATTAGCTTGTCAAAATGTGAGACTAGATTCAAATTAGCTTTAATTGTGCTTCCTTCGATTTTGTACACAATCATATATATTGTCTCCGAGGAAGTGCCTGTTTGTTTTTGTTTGTTCTTTTATTGTTGTTGTTGTTTCTTTGATTCATTATTTGTTTGTTTGTTCGTTTTCTTCTTTAAGGAGACACTTAACCAAGCCTTCATTATACCCTCATAACATCTACTTATCATAACTCCTGATTATGTTTTCAGCTGTTAAACCTGTCAGGCCTCCCATCAGGCCTCCGATCAGACCTCCGATCCGACCACCAGTGAGACCTCCAGTGAGACCTCGTAAGTTTGTTTTTACCGTAATGACTCGATTTAGCGCCCTCCTTCCAATAAGCGCCCCCTTTCTAATAAGCGCTCCCCCTTAAGTGTCATTTTGTTAATAAGCGCCCCTATTCTAATATCCGCCCCTTACAATAAGCGCCCCCTATCGACGAAAATGACATTGAAGATATTGACATAGAATAGACTGATTAGACAAGTGAATTATATACGGTAGTCTTCTTTCTCATCTGGAAGTAATATTGAAGATATTGACTTGGAATAGATGAGCAAATGTCATTCTGACTATGCAAACCCGTATCGCTACAGTTGTTGTGTTACAGTTTATCTTATTGTTCATTAAAGTGCTTTTTCACACTCCATCAGTTGTTTATGTAAAAAAAAAAAAAAAGCGCCCAGTCCCTAATAAACGCCCCCTCTCCAATAAGCGCCCTCCTGTACGGTGTAAGAGCATATTTTGGGGTAATATTATGTTTAGCCAGTTTTGGGTATTAAGATAGGAAATAAATCTTACGTTTCAGGTGACGGGTTTAAAATATATAAAACGTCGAACTTTATAGTTCTTTTGAATCAAAATATCAAATTGTAATTCATAGCTATCGTTTCTTAATTACAGAGTGAGTTTCAGCTGTCGAAGTTTTCTAAACAAGTGATTTCTTTTATTAAGCAATTTGCGTAAGATGACAAGCTTTCTAAATAAGGCAATTTCCTTTTCATAAAAGTATAACGAACTATTTTTTATTTTAGACTGTGAAATACTCGCACATCTTGAGGAAAGCTCGCCTACTAATATACTTTATGTATATTATTAAAACACCTAGCTTCCCTCCATGTTTCAACACCTTCTAAGTTCTTTGTTCTCGATTCGTGAACTTAAGGCCTAAAATCAATGCCTTCCTCATCTTAGACTTAACTTTCTTTTGATGGCAACTTAGGAAAAGTTGACATCGTATTATAGGTCTGTTTACTTTACTCTTTAAGAATTCCTTATTCGAGTTATTTCTTGAAGTACAGAATTTTGCACAAGTAAACATAACTAGCCTCATTTAAGATTCTTTTCTTCGGAGACCACTAGCAGCTGAAACTACCTCATAAGACCTAAACGAAGTTGTTTATCTTTAGTGTTAACAGTAGTTATCTAGGAATATGTAATTTAGGCATAAATAGAAGCACTTGTTAACAGCAGTCGGTTGAATTGAGTTGAATTCAGTTGAGAACGGAGCTCGATTTGTATAGAGCTAAGCTCAATGATGTAAGAACTGTACACCAACACTAGAGAATTGTTACTCGCTGAGTTCACATTAAAGCAAGTTCCAAACATATTTTGGAATCATCTTTCATCCGTCACGCTGTTCAAGAACATCTTAAATCTGTTCGGTAACAACGGCAACTTGAGAAGTTGCGAAGTAAACCAGAAAACCATTTGCGAGTCCGGTACAAACGCTCTACCACTGAGCAATGACGCCAGAAAACCAGAAAATTAAATTTGAAAAAGTATCACAAACCAAGTCCTGTTTACAATTTCGATATTTTGAAAGTGAATCATAAGTTATCATGATGTTTTGAGTTCGTTTATGCGTTATCGGGTTAGTTATTAGTTTTTTGCTCTTGTGTCAATTCGCTGATATCCTTCCATTTTCCCGCCATTTTCAGGTCCCGCACGCGCTTCTGCTGTCTACCCTCTGACGTCACGAACACGTGGGCGCGATGTCAGCCTGTTTGGAAATCCAGCAGGAATTCCCAGGAACGTCAGATTTGCCCCAGGCCCCGATAGAAAACCTTATGGTTCTTATCAGTTCTATGGTCGGTCAAACAGTTATATCGAATTTCCAAATCGAGGCAAAATAGACACCAAACGATCCATCACCCTTTTGGCATGGATCTACCACGAGGGACGCGCGGGACCCATCTTCAACTACATGCCCAACGGCTGGGGCGTACACTTTTGGATGATTTCACCAAGAACGCTGTTTGTACGGTTTACGCGTCGTGGACGACGCAGTTTCACCAAAGCGGTTGTAAGCAAGAGAGTCCAGCCTAGACGATGGCAGTTGGTCGGTGCAACTTACAACGGACGAACAGGGCGAGCGAAGTTGTTTGTTAACAACAGGTTTACTGCGAGTAAATCCATTGGGAGAATAAGACTCGCGACTAACTACCCGGTGAGAATGGGAGCTCGTATCGGTGACAAGAGATATTTCCGAGGACGAATTTCCTGTATGCAGGTGTATAATCGGGCTCTTCAAGCAAGACAGATCTTACGTCGAAAGACGAGATGCTTTAGAAAAGGTATGCATGATTGTCAATG
Source organism: Desmophyllum pertusum (assembly GCA_029204205.1). Classification (NCBI taxonomy): domain Eukaryota; kingdom Metazoa; phylum Cnidaria; class Anthozoa; order Scleractinia; family Caryophylliidae; genus Desmophyllum; species Desmophyllum pertusum. Next base: position 157,221 of record MU826363.1, read on the forward strand.
AGATTTCCAACCATAAGAAGTAGGTATTTCAATGTCTTTAAAGTTTGATTTTTGATTGATATTCCATTGTACTCTAGCTTGCTTGGTACACGGGTAATTAAAGCAAACAAATTGACCCTTTATTTCTAGTCAAGTGAGAGACGCGGTGGCCTAATGGTTAGCGCGTTGGACTCCGGATCGAGCGGTCCGGGTTCAAGCCCTGGCTGGGGTCATTGTGTTCTTGGGCAAGACACTTTACTCTCACAGTGCTTCTCTCCAACCAGGAGTATAAATGAGTACCGGCGACAAAATGCTGGGGGGTAACCTGCGATGGACTAGCATCCCATCTAAGGGGAATAGCAATACTCCTAGTCGCTTTATGCTACAGAAACCGGGATAAGCTCCGGCAGCTGTGGGTCACAAGGCTCGTGAAGACTTTACCTTCTAGGCAAGTGTTGGAAGTATACCAAGTGCCATTTTCTCAACAGGTCCTGTTATTGTCCCTGGTGTTCCAAGTGTTCCAATTCGTCCGGCTGGAAAAGGTATGTTTTGATATCTTCTTTGTTTTGTAACAAGGCATTTTCGTCTGGCTACGGCCCTGCCACTTATGGCAGTCCTTGAAGGACTGCCATAAGTAGAACATTTCGCACTGTGATTTGCCTACGTGAACGCGTTTACCAGATTTGCTTTTCCCAAGGCTATTTTTGTTTTCATATCTTAATAAATAAATAAATAAATAAAAGTGAAAAAAAAACCTTTATTATTAACCTGTTATGGAACAGCTTGATGAAGTTGTTAAAAGCTATTTTGTCAGCTGCAACGGGTTAAAAGAAAACTACGACTTGTATTGCAAGAAAAAGAAAGAGTTACCTTTACAAATAAAGTATTTTTTAGATCCTCCCAATCTTGCTAGATCTTTCTGATCGTTCTTTGTTGTTTGTTTTCCCTGGACGTGTGCAAAACGTATTTATCTTCTAACTTACTGCTCGCGGATGTCTATTACTTTACAGTTTGCCAAGCCAAACTCGACTTGGCTTTCATCATCGACGGTTCTGGAAGCATCGAGGCATATGGCAAAGGAAATTTCAAACGATGTCTCAACTTTGTGAAAAGAATGGTGGTATCCTTCAAGATCTCCAAGAGATTTACTCGTGTCGGCGTAGTACTGTTCTCCTACCGCCCTCGCCTTATATTCAGCTTCAATAGCTACAGTAGGAAACGAGATATCCTGAGAGCTATCGACAAGATTAAATACCCAAGAGGAGGCACTAAAACAGGGCTGGCGATGTCCTATGCCCAGCGGGTTCTGTTTAGGCGCAGGAGCAGTAGCCGAAAGCGAGTTATGCTTGTAATGACGGATGGCCGTTCCAGGACCGCGTGAACAGCGCCGCCCGCGCTTTAAAGGGGCAGCGCGTTCAGATATTTGCCGTCGGCATTGGCAAGCGATACAATATCAACCAACTGTTCCAGATCGCGTCATCGCGAAGACACGTTTACACAGCTGGATTTAAAAATTTGCCGTCGATCGTCAAGATTATTAAGACAAAGGCATGCGCAGGTAAAACCTCTTCCTTTTTGTAGGCTAACGCTTATAACTAGTGGGGTAGAGCGTGGTGTTATGGTTAATGATTTATCCTTATTTTCACTCATTTCCCGAAACGGCGTAGCCATATTTCGCGAGATTTTCGCCATTTCAGATAAAATTGGACTTAAAGATTTAAATTTCGCGAAAGTATCCTCATCGTTTAACCACCATTAACAATCCTGCACTCGCTTTCAATCAAGGAAGCATACGTAGAACAAAAGCAAGTAACAGAACAGAAATAAGTACTGCACGTTTTGCAGGAATTACAAGTAGAAGAATGCTCGTGCCTCAATTGGACAGCATAAAATCAGATCAGACGTTACCCTAACCCACAAAAGAAAGCTAACAATTCTCAGGGCTATAGTAGGCCGATCTGATTTTGGCATATCCAAGGGAAAGCCGTAGAAGAATGTAGAGAAGAGGATGCGCAAACGCGGACATAAATGTTACTATTATTTTCAGTACAAATGAGCATTCGCGCTTTCTTATTTTTGTGCATAATTTGGACATAATTCTAAAAGTCGATAACAGTCGAGATCATAGTAGCCTCCTACGCAGACTTTCTTTGGGCTCGTCACGCAATCTTTCCGAAAGATTGCGTGACGAGCCCAAAGAAAGTCTGCGTAGGAGGCTAAGATCATAGAGGTTCAACTTATGATTATGATAAACATATAATTTCTCTTCACGATATCAGTTCATTATCAAGCAGACAGGTGAGGAGAATAAAGATAATCAACAACTTCACCATATGGTCTTGTTGAACACTCAATTTAAATTCTCAGATGCAATGAAGAACTAAAGGTAATGGATGGTAAACAGTAAGGAAACTTACAATGTTGATCTTATCGTTGCTTTAATTTAAAGGTGCTGTCAAACTCAGCCGACCAGGAAAACCTTCTCGTCCAGCGCGTAAGTAACAAAGCGTTTCTAGAAATACCGTAAACTACAGTTTATAAGCCCTGGGCTTACATAACTTCCTGGGTGGGCTCATAAACGGGGGGGGGGGGGGGGGGCTTATATCCGGGAGGGCTTATAAGCGGACTAAAAAATATCAAGAAACGTTTTCCAGTTACTGCGTGGTCTTTAATAAGTCAGTCAATATATTGGGAACAAAAACAAATTTCAAGTACTGAGAACATTAAACGCAACTGGAACATAATGAAACGGAAAAAAGAAAATTAATATGGTCTCAAGTACAGCAATTTCTGTGGGAACATTTATAGTAAGGAACAATAGGGGGTTATTTCCTGGGTGGGGGAGCTTATAACCGGAATATTTTTTGTTGTTAGCGGGCGATGGGCCTGTAACCGGAGGGGCTTATAAGCGGCAGTTTACGGTATAACATCAAACCTGTCTTCCAGTGTCACCCCTTCGGTGTTGAATATTAGTAGAAACTAGTCGTGTGGTCTCTAGAGTATTTTCGCGTTCCAAGTTCGAAATAATCTCACTAAAAGGACTCGTGTTATTCATTTACACAGGTTATGTGCGTGCTATGGCTCTGTACCCGCTGTCATATCGAACTAAGGGACGGGACATCGGCGTATTCTCCAATCCTTCTGGAAGACTTGGTTATGTCAGACAAGCCACTGGTCCGGACGGAAGACCCATGACTGCGACCCGGTTCTACGGGAAACCAAACAGCTACATCGAGTTCCCTAACAAGGGAAAGCTGGACACGAAGAATTCCATTTCTCTTTTGGTCTGGATCTACAACGAAGGAAGCGCTGGTCCGATTTTCAACTACATGCCGAACGGTTGGGGTGTCCACCTCTGGATGACCTCCCCGGTCACGCTCTTTGCCCGTTTCACGCGTCGACGAAGACGACGCTCCACCCCACATGTTCAGTACCGGGGCATTACGCCTAGAAAGTGGCAATATATCGGCGCCACGTACAGTGCTAGGACCGGCTTTGCCAAATTGTATCTGAACAGCAGATTGGTTGCAAAAAAGCGCATTGGAAGAATAAGATTGGCAACGAATTATCCCATAAGAATGGGGGCAAGGATTGGTGACAGTCGCTTCTTCCGAGGAAGGATTTCTTGTATGCAGGTGTACAGTGTGGCTTTGAATTCCAGACAGATTGCAGCTCGTAGCAGGAGATGTTTTCTGAAAGGTAAATTTTGTACGAAGACAAGCAACCCTGGGTACATTGTATTGTGTCATAAGCGGACGTGCATTCAGTACTAAGGCACACGTATTACTGCTCAGCTCTCAAGACATTTTCTTTCTTCTCAAAAGCATGATTCGAAAAAATGTGTGCAGTTGTAAATATATTACCGTATAGTCATGGTAAATCCTTCTCCTCTTTCGTCATGTAAGATTCAAGTCTCAGTGCTTACCGTAGTATTTATTTACTATAGCGTTTGTCAATTTTTGTGTTGGCGACACTAATCGTCTTAAAAACAATGCTAGAAAGAGTTTGAAAGAACTCGAAAGTGAAGTGAGTACGATTCCATCATTCATCATAATCGTTTTTATTTTGTAGGTCCAACAAGACCGGGTCGACCAGTCGTTCCAGGTGGAGTACCATTCCGTCCAGGAAAACCGAGTAAGTAATAATAATAAGTATCAGGATTCATTCTTAGAACTTTACCATTGTTACTCGATACGTGTAGGCTATTTAACAATTATTCGCCGAAGGCGAAGTGAATATTGGTGAATATTGGTGAATATTTACCGACTGTCTAATTTACTAAGGTGAATATAAAGAACTACAAATTACGAGGTGAAACATAAAAAACAACACACGCAAGTGCTCGCCATATTACCGTAGTTACATCGTTTACATATCAAATTAGCAGTAAAATACACAAAACTGAACACTACGAAAAAGACATTCACCAGGTACCTTTGTTTAATCTTTGCTGATTTCATGAGCAGCTGTAGTTATCTTTCTGAAATAAGTAGCTTTAGGTCTGAAGAGAAGCAAATTTCTGTCCCTCCATCCGACACAACCACGGCCGCTCTGGTTGACCACACCAAAACCTTTGTTTTTGACGAGTTTTAAATGCATTAAAATCATTTCTTGAAAAGGTTTTCCGTCCAAACGTCTTGGTAGTCATTTACCTAAATTCCAAATGCTTTGAATATCCCGAATGTGGAGTGATGTCTTTAGAATAGATGAAAATTTCATTCAAAACAAGTCGCCATCTTTACTTGCCGGCACAAGAAATGTGGCTTAGCTTAGCAGCCACGCCTTGAAATCCTATATTCACCGCCTCGCGCGGTGAATATAGCGTCAGATTCCGAATTTTTCGACCAATCAGCTAGTCGGATTCTTTATATTCACCTTAGTAAATTAGACTAATACGCGTTCTTTACGTCTGCTTCAGACCGAAAGAACGTGTACGTCGATCCAAATAGAATCAGTCGTATTTAGTCAGTAATTAAGACAAACGTCGAACTTCTCATGAACTTAATTCGCTGAATTTAGTGCGACCTTTGGCCCGAGCCTTAGTTTCTATTGAGAAGATATGTATATCAAACATTCGAGATATCACATTTCAAACACCTCCAATATAAATTTCGTCAAAATACTCCGCATCGCTTTGTATTTTCAACTCATACTCTTCTCGGTGTTAGGAAAGCGGATGAAACACTATCTCTCGTGTTTGATATATTACTTCAACTACGACCACAACTAGAAAAATGTCCACGAGTGAGTGAGCGATCTAGTCCGCATTATTCTCTTGTGACTATGTTACATAAGAATAAAAATATAACAGAATAACCTCGCTTCGTGAGGCCCAGCGAGTGTCATATTTTTTATATCCTCTTACTCACAGTTTGCAAAGCTAAGGTCGATCTTGGTTTCCTTGTGGACGCTTCTGGTAGCATCGAGATGTATGGTAAAGGCAACTTCCAGCGCATGAAAGATTTCATCAAGGAAGTCGCGGGAAACTTTGTTATCTCCAGACACGGAACACACGTGGGCATGGTCGTGTTCGCCAGCAGACCTGAGCCCGTGTTCCAGTTCAATACTTATTACACCCGGCGTGGCGTCATGAGTGCTGTTCAAAAGATCCCGTATATCAGAGGTGGAACCCGAACTGGTTTAGCACTCAGAAGAACTACCCGGTACTTGTTCCAGCCCCATCCCCACCCCGGACGGAAGAAGGTCTTGATTGTCATGACCGATGGTATTTCGTACGATGACGTCATCGTCCCTGCTAGGAGGCTCCGTCGCACCGGTGTCTCCATATACGCGCTGGGACTTGGTCTCAAATATAGTCGACGACAGTTGGGCAAGATTGCCGGGACGCCCAGGCATGTTTTCACGTCTAAGTTTGCGACTCTACGAACGGCCGCTCGTAAAATAGTAGGCCGTATATGTTCAGGTAAGTAACAATGCACAATACCTTGCTTTGTAGTCCAGGCCCGGCTGTTCAAAGCACGATATCTAGGATTACTATGAATTCTGATTTCAGTTTTGGAACTTTTCAGTTAAGTTTATATGTTTTGCCCTTCTGTTTTGACATTGACAAATGTCAAACTCCACAAAACATTAACAGTGAAAAACACTTTCATGCCAGAAATAACTTGTTTACCTTTTAATCCTGGAATAGCATTTTTCGGCTTTCGAACATACAGTCCCAAGTTCATAATCAATGACCTTAATTTTCTTCCTGTGTACCCAGTGGTTCTAAATCATCATTAAAATTAAGAAAAACAATTTCATCGCCAGGTTTCTTTGGTTTATTTGTGTGTTTGTTTTTATTATTATTATCATTATGTTGGCACCAAAGTTAGAAATTGTCTTTAAAACTAAACGTTACTAGCAGACCGCTAACTGACAAATTCGTGGGCTCGGCTTTTCCTGTCTCAGTAATGGCGGAAATTTTCTGAGCTAAATAATTTGCTGTATAATTGTTGTTTTGTTGTTGTTTTGTTTCGGCTTTTTATACGAAACATTACTGTTATCAGTGATAATAATTGTAAAGGAGATCCCCTGCTACCATTCCAGAATAATGTGTATGTATGTAAAAAAATGTGGCTAAATAAATGATCTAACTTTGTTGTCTCATCCAGAACCAGGAGCTAAACTAATAAAGCCGATTGGTCCAAAACCTGTTATTCCACGCCCTCCAGGTAAATATAAAGAGGTTATTCAGCGGAAAATTGTGTAATACGGACACTTGGTTGATTTTGTAAGGAATTATGAGATATGGAATCACCTTAAGAAATCTTCTTGCTTATCTCCCTCTCTCTCTCTCTCTCTCTCAGTTCGTGCCGGGGCTATTTATCCTCTGAACGGAGGAGTCAAAGGCCGTGACATCAGCTTGAGTAGAAACCCAACGGGTATCTTAAGGAACGTAAGGACCGCGCCAGGACCTGACAGGACACGTGACGGCTCGTACCAGTTCCTGGGTAAATCCAACAGTTATATCCAGTTCACGAACCGCGGGAAGCTGGACACGAGACGATCCATCACTCTCATGGCGTGGATCTACCACCAAGGTCGCGCTGGACCCATCTTCAACTACATGCCGAACGGCTGGGGCGTACACTTCTGGATGATCTCCCCAAGAACGCTGTTTGCGCGTTTTACCCGTCGAAGACGACGCCGTTTCACCAAGGCGGTCATAAGCAGGAGAGTCAAACCCAATCGATGGCAACTTGTTGCTGCGACGTACGACGGACGCACAGGACAAGCTAAGCTGTTTGTGCAAAAACGTTTTGTGGCACAAAAGTACATTGGAAAAATACGATTGGCTACTAATTACCCCGTCAGAATGGGAGCACGTGTTGGCGATACGCGTTTTCTTCTTTGGGCGGATCTCGTGTATGCAAGTTTATCCAATGGCACTAACAAGAAGACAAATACTTGCGCGCAAGACCAGATGTTTCAGAAAAGGTCAAACAAGATTACCCACATTGCTTTACTATAACATATTTTAGGGATATATATGAACCTATGAACCTAGTAAACTGATGACCTAGCTCGCCACGAGTCTCCTGTAGCTCAGTGGTTAGAACATCCAACTGGTGTGCGGCACACCGGGTTGGACGCTCTACCACTGAGCTACAGGAGACTCGTGGGAGCTTAGGCCATATAACTAGTTATAGGTTCAAATGTGACAAACATCCCGCATCCCTATATTGTCGTACTATTAATATTGTTGTAATTTTTTTTCGCCTGTTAAATTTTCCATTCGTGCTTTAACTAAGACTGATGTTTTTTTTTCAGTTATTCGACCTCCTCCAAGGCCAAGACCACAACCAAGGCCAGGACCAAGACCAAGACCCGGGCCGAGACCCAAACCACCTATCCCAGGACCCGGTGGACGAGGTAAGGCTGCTTTCCCGACTGCTCTCCCTAGATTCCTAAGGCGCTGTTACACTAGGAAATAATTCCTGCAACTTATCTCGTACTTGTTGCGCCGTTGCGAGACAAGTTGCATAAAACGTTGCTTAGTGTAACACCCCCAGGCAACGCATAAAAAAATTCCTTGCGGTGTAGCCTCAATCATTGTGAAAAGTAGAACTTGATTCTTCTTCTCGCAACGCTTGCTTCAACGAAAACATTACGAGACAAGTTCATTTGTCGCAACAAAATTGCGAAACAAGTTGCGGGAAAAATTACCTAGTGTAATAGCGCCTTTACTACCATTTGCGCTCTGCCTTTCTTTGGCGCAAAACTCGTCCATCACGGATAGACATGAACAATTAAACCTTCTAATTCGTGAACAAAGCGATTAGTTTCTAAAGAAACTGCTGTGTTGGGTCGGCGGACAAGTGAAGAGTTAGATGGTTATGAACTTGAAGTTGGTAATTAGGTAAATTTACCGCCGTAGCGAATTTGGAAACCGGCTGATGTTTCGTTTCTACTTTAATTCGTAGCTACTCGCTGCGTATGCTGCGTATGCAGTAGTAGTTGCTATTAATAGGTGTGCAATTTTCCTTGTAGTTTGCCGTGCCAGAATCGACTTGGTCTTCATTATTGACGGCTCTGGCAGCATCGAGGCGTACGGCAAAGGTAACTTCAAGCGATGTCTCCGCTTCGTCAAGAATATGGTTCGTGCGTTCACAATATCAAGTCGTTACGTACGGGTCGGCATCGTGCTATTTTCCTCTCGAACACAGCTGATACTCAACTTCAATCAAAACCGTGGAGCTAATAGCATACTCCGAACAATTGACAGAATGAGATATCCTAGACGAGGCACCAAAACTGGTAGCGCACTCTCCTTTGCTTATTCCCGCCTCTTCTCTCGCTCCCGCCAAGGAAGGTCAAAGGTCGCGATAGTCATGACCGATGGTCGATCGCAGGATGATGTAAGGCGACCTTCCAGTCTACTGCGCAGACATGGTGTAAAGATATTCTCTCTTGGTATCGGCAAACGGTACAACATGAGGCAGTTATTGCAGATGTCTGGTACTCGTCTAAATGTTTTTACGGCAGACTTCCGTAGTCTTGGCTCCGTGGTCCGAGCTATCAAGCAAAAGGCTTGTAAAGGTAAGAAAAATGATGAAAGATCTCGTGTTATAAAACTAGCAAAAATGCAGGGAAAGAGTTGAAAAAAGTTACAATAAGAAGTGCTTTTAGAAGAGAGATTAGATACTCAATTGTCGAAAGGATCCACAGCTTCCTTGTTAACTTCCGGACGTTCCTTAGCTGTCTCCTTGTTTCGATGCCAGTTATCGACCAAACACAGAAGCAAATTCGGCGATTCCTCCCCACGACGAAACGCCAGCACTTCAAGTCAACTTCTGTGCTCGAATTGTAATCTTTTCGTGTCTATCTTTACAGGTTTTTTATCCGTATCCTTAAATATTTTTCGATTTTTTCAAACTAATTTTGGAGATGAAGGATCCGAGATGGCGGATTTTTTTTTGCAATGTATTTTGGCTTCATATGACGTCATAATTGACGCGTCACTGTCACTAAAATAAACATTTTTGGATACTTTACACACTATATAAGTGTCATTACTATAGCGTGGATACTTTTGGAGATACATAAAGGGGCACTTTCCAGGCCCACGAACGCCAAAAATGCCCAAGTACAAAACGTTCGACGCTATGGTGATATCACTTTTGAACACCAAGAGAAATCTTCTTTTGGATGTTCAGTTTTCTGACGAATGCGTGTTATTCTTATTGTAGTTTCCAAGCCAACACGACCAACTAAACCTGGTAAGCCTGGAAAACCTGCAGGTATGTGTAAACAAGTTAACATCTAAAACTGGGAACTGCTTTATTGATTATTATTTCTTATAGTCTCTTGTATGTTTCCTCCATGTTTTTGGTGAAATTAGGATTCCTTTCTAGGCAGTGTAGATGAATCGTTTGTATGCCTCCACCGGCGATCCAGTATTTAAATTATATTTTTTGTCCAACAGCCGTTGGCCGCGCAGGCGCAGTGTATCCACTCAGTTCCTCCACACGAGGCAGAGACGTCAGCACAAATGGCAACCCGGCAGGAAGGCGCGTCCACGTCAGGAACACGCGAGGCCCTGACGGCGTACCTGGGACGGCAACAACGTTCTACGGCCGCGCCAACAGCTACATCGAGTTCCCGAACCGCGGTAGACTGGACACGCGTCGATCCATCACTCTGTTGGCGTGGATCAACCACCAAGGACGCGCGGGACCCATCTTCAACTACATGCCGAATGGCTGGGGCGTGCACTTTTGGATGGTTTCACCGAGAACGCTGTTTGTACGGTTTACGCGACGAAGAGGAAGGCGTTTTACACCCGCGTTATCCAGTCGTACCATTCCTTCTCGGTCTTGGGCGTACGTCGGAACTACGTACGATTATCGAACTGGGATCGCTCGGTTGTTTGTTAACAATAGATTTGTTGCGTCACGACGTATTGGGCGCGTAAGACTGGCCACTAATTACCCCGTGAGAATGGGCGCTAGGATTGGAGACAAGAGGTATTACCGTGGTAGCATTTCTTGTATGCAGGTGTACAAGAAGGCTTTGACTGCCGGGCAGATCCTTGCTCGTCGAACGAGGTGCTTTAAGAAAGGTATGGTGTGCTGGAATTGTAGCGTCAAACATTTCTTAGTAATCGTGTAATCGTGTGATCGTCAGGGAGAGGATAGTCCTGAAATTGGTGACTGATGTTTCGACAACCTGAGCGAAAGTCATCTTCAGAGTCAAGTGAAAAGTTTTTGTCAGTCGGCGTCATTTCTTATGAGGACGTTCAGGCTGAGATAGGCCAAAATTTTCGAACATGCTAACAACGCTGAATTTTTGTTATTGTTGTTGTTGTTTGTTTTTTTGTTTTTTCGTTTGTCATGAAAATTACGAATACGTAAGCTTATACATGTAATCAACTTTTACTCAAATCCAAACTTTTATTTCTTTTTATCCTTTATAGTTCCACGACCGCAGCCCCCAAGGCCCAGGCCCCCTCGACCGAGACCCGGACCCGGACCTAGGCCAAAGCCACCTGTCCGTCCCTACCCTGGTGGAAAAGGTATTTCATAATGAATATTTACTATTTTAACTTTCGTTTATTTTCTGGATGTGCGGCCGCATTGGTGGGAGGCGAGTGCTCTCACCACTGCACCATCCCTACTCCACATGTATGGCTTATTAACGTCAGTTTTCCTTTGTCCTTCAGTTTGTCGCGCCAGAATTGACCTCGCTTTCGTCATCGACGCTTCCGGTAGTGTTGGGCGTGGCAACTTCCGCCGTTGCCTAACGTTTGTCCAAAACATGGCGCGTGCGTTCGTCGTCTCGAAGCGCTACACCCGATTCGCTATCGTGCTTTATTCGTCGCGTCCCTCCAAGATTTTCGGCTTCAATCGTTACACCAATCAACGCTCCCTGTTACGAGCGATTGGCAAGATACGGTACACAGGCGGAGGGACCAAAACTGGTCACGCACTGTCGTACACTTATCAGAGGGTCCTAAGCTCCAACAGGAGAAAGAACAAGGTGGTGATTGTCATGACCGATGGCCGATCTTATGATAATGTGTACCGCCCTGCTCTGGGTATCCGGAGGAGAGGTATACAGTTACTCACCCTTGGTGTTGGTAAACGGTTCAGCATGAAGCAACTACTGCAGATGTCAGCTAACAGACGAAATGTGTTTACTGCTGATTTCAAGAACTTAGGGTCTGTGGTCAGGATCATCAAAAGAAGAACATGTGGAGGTAATCAGTGTTTTTATGAGTCTTTGCGAGCCGGTAGGGCGAGTGAAATCTAGACTTTGAACCAGCAAATAACATGTTAAACTGACCTCCGAGTTGGATAATAAGAACAGATATTTCGCTTACAAAAAGTGTTTGAATACCAGTTCGAATGTTTGTCTGTCATGGACTGAGCCAAAGGACTACTTTTCTGGAACTTGAACCAAACTGGTTGGCCACATATTTAATATAAAATAGTTTTATTACATGTAAGTATAATGTTTCATAAAAGCAAATCGACGAAACTACGTACATGTAATTCAATTCGTGAATCTATATATCTAACTATCTAATCGAACCCTATTTTTTCGATGAGTACTCCTCACAAGTGCTTGTTGTAATTTCCATTGGAAAATAAAAACTGTGAAACTCAACGATAATAATAACGTTTAACCGATTTTCACGGCTATCATTTATGTTGTAGCTGGTAAACCGCGACCTCCTCGACCAGTGCTGCCACCCAAACCAGTAGGTAAGTTTGCAGAAATACACTGAGCATCATACTTTCCACTTTTCCACAGATTTTTGCCTGGAAATATTTATGCTTTTAGTTTTTTTAGTGGAAACAATGTGATTTCCTCCTGCTTGCACCATGGCCCGGGTGTTCAAAGGACGGATAACGCTATTCCATTTGCCGCGCGTGAATATTTGGGAAGCAGTTTAAATTTTCAGAAAATCGCTCTTGAGAACGGTCCCCATACTAAAGAAGCCCGGTTTTTCTGTATTTTCAAGTGGGAAAAATAGTCTTTATTCTTTCTCAATCTCCCTCGTTTTAGGCTTCAATTGTAGATACAACTTTCCTCTTCACAAATCCGTGTGTGAAAGTTTAGATTAAGACTTCTGGAAATCAGAACGCGAGTGTAAGAAAGCATATGTAAGCCAAGTCACGGTTGGTTTTGGTTTTACTCCTGATTGGATAAAAAGTCAGCATGTTCACTCTGATTGGTTGAACACATTGCACGCGTTTTTGGAACCAATTACAGAGCTCAGCAACATAAATTATTACTTTGGACAGTCAATTGAAAACCACTCCAAATAGTAACACTTGTTGTTGTTTAACTATTTTTCGTCATTTCCCATTCAGCTATAAAACGAGCCGTGGCTGTTTATCCGCTGAACCGTAACACCCAAGCAAGAGACATCAGCTTCAAAAGGAATCCCCGCGGAAGACTGGGCCGAGTCAGATACGTCACAGGACCTGATAACTCACCAGGAAGTGCAATTGAATTCTACGGGCGCAGTAACAGCTATGTAGAGTTTCCCAACCGAGGAAAACTCGACACTAAGCGTTCAATAACTCTGTTAGCGTGGATCTATCACACTGGTCGAGCAGGACCTATCTTTAACTACATGCCGAACGGCTGGGGCGTGCACTTCTGGATGGTTTCTCCAAAGAGCTTGTTTGTACGGTTCACTAAACGAAGGGGAAGGAGTTCCACTCCTGCTATTTTTAGTCGTAGCGTGGTACCGCGAAAATGGATGTTCGTTGGTGCAACGTACAGCTATAGAACCGGTGTAGCCCGTTTGTTCGTGAATTCGAGGTTTGTGGCGTCGAAACGCATTGGACGAATCAGGCTGGCGACTAACTACCCGGTGAGAATGGGGGCGCGTATAGGAGACAGACGATACTTTAAAGGACGAATCTCCTGCATGCAGGTCTACAATCAAGCGTTGAATAGAAATCAGATTCTGGTTCGTCAGAAGAGGTGCTTCAAAGCAGGTAATATAACCAGTTGGCTATTTACATAGCGCAACATAGGAAGGTAATACATCGTGTCACCTTGGGAGTGTCATTGAGCACAAGAGTGTTAAACAAAGGTCGTGTTCTATTTGGCACCAATCGTTTCAACCGCAACTAGTTTTGCTTCATTTGGCTGAAGTGCCCCAATTGGACACTTTATCAACTGTTTTCGGTTGAAACGATTGATAACTGCTAGGAAGCCGTGTTGGGCAGAATTTGTTGGCTGTTATAGGAACGAAAGGCAGTGGCCGTTGTAAGGAGGCTTCAATAAGAGTAAAGTGTATGGATCGGCACACGGTCGGGACGAACAATCCTGGCCTTTATGGAGATCTATAGAGAGGTCGCTCTCAGTGGAGGTTCGACTGTATTACAAATAAACATTTTAAATTCTGTTTAATCGTTTTAATAAATTTTATTGTGCTCGATAACGTCTTTGTCAAAGTTTCTTTTGTTTTATTTTTTCCTGTCACCGCTTTGTTTAGTTCCAGTCAGACCCAAGCCAAGACCAGTCAGACCCAGGCCAAGACCAGTTAGACCAGTTAGACCACCCAGGCCTAGAGGTTAGTGCTGTTGCTGTTTGTCTGTCTGTCCGTCTGTCTGTCTGTCTGTCTGTCTGTCTGATTACCCAAATTACTCAGTTTCTTCTTTAACCATTGATGGCGTGTCAAAAGTACCACAACGCTTGTACATAAGTTGTTTAATTAAATTTTGGACTGACAGAGTTAACTTGCTGTTTTTTTCTTTCTTGCCAGTTAAAACTCAAGCTGTCGCCATTTTCCCGCTTAATGGAGGCACGAAGGGCAAGGATATCAGTACCCGTAACAATGCGGGAGGAAAACTTGGTTACGTCCGTCCCGCGACTGGACCAGATGGAACACGTGACGGCTCGTACCAGTTCTACGGAAGAAGCAACAGTTACATTCTCTTCCCCAACCGAGGAGCCTTAGACACCAAGCGTTCTATCACTCTCTTAGCGTGGATTTACCACCAAGGTCGCGCGGGACCCATCTTCAACTACATGCCGAATGGCTGGGGCGTGCACTTTTGGATGATTTCACCAAGAACGCTGTTTGTACGGTTTACGCATCGTAAACGACGCCGTTTCACCAAAGCCGTTGTGAGCAAGAAAGTCATACCTGGACGATGGAACTTTGTTGGTGCAACTTACAACGGTCGAACAGGACAAGCGAAGTTGTTTGTCAATGGAAGGTTCACAGCGAGGAAGTACATCGGGAGAATAAGACTCGCGACTAACTACCCGGTGAGAATGGGAGCGCGTATCGGTGACAGAAGATATTTCCGAGGACGAATCTCCTGTATGCAGGTGTATAATGGTGCTCTGTCACGACGGGAAATCATTTCCAAGCAACGAAGATGCTTTAGAAGAAGTAAGTTGAGATCAAGTTGTTATTGTTGTTACACTGATGAGCGAATACACACACATTACTTGAGGTTACTTAGCGGCCGCTTACTGCAAAAGAAAATTGATTTATTCATGATTGATAAAACACTGATTTTTGCGTTTCAAGTTGACGATATTGTTTTTCTTTCTTTTAGAAACTCGTCCCAGGCCTCGACCAGGACCTGGCCTTAAGCCACGACCGAGACCATTGCCAAGACCAAAACCTAGACCCAGGCCTCAACCTGGACGAGGTAAGAATATAAGCACACTATAAAATACAATGCCTTAGGTACAAGGACATACCTCGTTAGCATACATTGTATATCATTTCCTTTTGTAGCCATCGTCTATTGGTTATTTTCATCAGTATTGACAAGATCATCCTCTCTGGTATTAAGGCAATCTCTTACCCAGAGTCAACGGTCTCCTCAGTCAGCGGTAGTCGTCGCCAGGTTAGACTCTGGGGGAATGGAATTTTGAATCCCAGAAATCTGGTATTCCGGCCATTGTTTGTTACACGAGACGGCCAATCAAAAAAGTCGATATTTATTCCATTACCCCAGAGTCTAACCTGGTGACGACAACCGCTGACTGAGGAGACCGTTGACTCTGGGCACGAGATTCCGTAGTATTGCACTGCGCATCCTTACTGCGCATAATTTTGCGCGTAATTAGCGGGCGCACATTTAAACATGGCGGCTGCAGTGGCAAGTAAATAATCGATTTCGCGTGAACGAGCATATTTTACACGTTTTAAATCTTGGAATCATCCTGTTTCTGGTATAGACCAACTTCCATGTGAGAAAATAAATTTTTACCCACTAGTTTATCAGTGTTTAACTGTCATGTGTTTACCCTCGTAAAATAAAGTTGCTTACTTACTTACTTACTTACTTACTTACTTACCCAGTACGAACACGTCTTTTAATAGTTGATATATTATAAGGAATTGAGGTACTTTTAGTGATTATATCTCTTTTGCGGAAATGTTGACCTAGTAATCTTTTTATTCTATATTTTGAAACATTACATCGCTATGATCAATCAGGGAAAGTGTCAGAAAATTTCCATAAAAATCTTTTATTTCGATGGAATCATAAATTATTCTGCTAACGGGAGATTGTGCAGTAGATAGCAAATTGAGAAAATTTCAATGCTATATAAGCCTTAAATAAGAGCTAAAATAAGCTCGTTCAAACGTGAACGTGAATAGAGTGGTCTTCGTTTATACTACCTCTCTCATTACCATTAAGTAGATCTCTGTAAGTTATGGATGTCTAGGTGGAATTCTAAAAACTGAAATTGTATCGATCTATTTTTTATTTTTTTCAGAATGTATAGCTAAAATTGACCTTGCCTTCCTCATCGACGGTTCTGGAAGCGTCGGCCGGGCAAACTTCGGACGTTGCCTCACATTCATCCAGAACTTAATCCGGGCATTCAAGATCTCGCCTCGATACACGCGCGTCGCAGCCGAGGTCTACTCATCTACCCCTCTCAGGCTTTTCCCATTTAATCGCTATAGGAACACCTACCAAGCTCTCAAGGCGGTGGGATCTATAAGGTACCCACGCGGGGGAACCAACACAGGAAAGGCTCTCTGGGATGTCCTGAGATACATGTACCGCGGTAGAACCAACAGAAAAAGGGTCCTCGTTGTCTTGACTGACGGCCGATCCCAAGACCATGTAGTGAAACCCGCGCGCGCGCTGAAACGCGCCAATGTTCAAATCATCTCGGTTGGCGTCGGTCGAGGCTACAGTATGACGCAGTTGAATGAGATGGCGACTGACCGAAGTCACGTGTTCACGGTCGATTTCCGAAACCTCAACTCTATCATTAAGACGATCAAGACGAAGGCTTGTAAAGGTTAGAGCGCTTTTAACTTGTTGCCAGTGCTATAAATGCTGCCGTTCCCTTGTGTACTATTACAGCCCGTTAGATCCGCGTTGGAGTTCAAGATTTGACCGCAATCTTTCAGCGCAATATTAAGAAAAGATCAATCCCAGAAAGCTTTATTGTTTTTGAGCAACATAATTGACGGCATTTCCTCAAAAACGCGTAGTAAAATGACGACTACGTCGAGAACGAATGCTGTTAAAAATTGAAAATTATTAAAAAATATCTAAACTAGAGAATAGTGACCTTTTGAATGGTCTCTTTTCATGCCTTCGTAAACAATTAATATTCCAGATATCTATTTACATTGAAATGAGACTAATGCTGTTATAGTCAATGATGTATATAAGTGACGCACAAAATAATAAAGATTACTGGCATGTTGGTTTAATTGTCTGTTTTGTTTTTGTATTAAAAGGAGGACGAAAGCCACCATCCCCACACAGACCATCAGGTAACACGGAGTTTTGTTGTTGTTGTTGTTGTTGTTGTTGATGTTTTGTTGGTTTGGTTTTCTCTTTTTTAAAGTTTGTTTTTGTCTTTGGTTCCAATAAGCAATTTATGTATTTTTCGTTCGTACTATTTATTTTCAAGATTAGTCACGTGACTGGCAAAATTGTGAACTGCACTCTGATTGGTCGCCATCAGAGGTCTATAACTAGTTATAGACCTCTGTCGCCATTGAATGAATAGTTACACGCACTGACAGCATATTACATCCGAGTATTGCGAATAAATTCTGATTGGTTTATAATTCGTTTATTATTTTAAGGAACTCTCCGAGCAGTTGCTGTATACCCATTAAACGCTCGCACGAAGTCACGTGACATCAGCTTTAACAGGAATGCACCGGGCATTATGTCCAATGTTCGACTAGCGTCAGGCCCCGACGGACGGCGAGGAACGAGTTACGAGTTCCTGGGACAGCGAAACAGCTTCATTCAGTTTCCTAACCTCGGTAAACTTGACACCAGAAAGTCGATTACCATTCTTGCTTGGGTGTACCATCAGGGTCGCGCAGGGCCCATTTTCAACTACCACCCAAGCGCCTGGGGTGTCCATCTCTGGATGGTCGGAAGCCGCGCGCTGTTCGTTCGTTTTACAAAGCGCAAGACTCGAGACTTTACCGCTGCCTTGGTAAGCAAAACTGTCAAGCGTAACCGCTGGCAATACGTGGGCACGTCTTATGACCATAAGACGGGAACGGCCAAGTTGTTCGTTGGTGGAAGACTGGTTGCGAGAAAGCGTATTGGAAGAATACGACTAGCTACAAATTATCCCGTGAGGATGGGAGTGCGGATAGGTGATGGACGGTATTTCCGTGGAAGGATTTCGTGTCTTCAAGTGTACAATGTCGCTTTAAATACACGACAAATAGCTGCACGAGCCAAGAGATGTTTTGTACCAGGTATGTTTGTGAGGTTCCCATATAATTTGCGTCTTGTGTCATCATGTATGCAGAATGCCTTGTGCTTTTTAACGTTTTGTGAATAGCTTACGAGTGTCATATTCGTGTTCTATGCCGCTTTTTCCAGATATTAAATACTAAAATTTGATTTGCAAAATTTTCAACATAAAAAAGTAATTTTCATTTGAATGGTTTTGCACCAGACCTCGTTTTAAAACCGAGGCAAAAGACGACTCAAAAATGGTCACACAGAAACACAGCAGAGCAAAGTTTCTCGCATTATGTCCAGTTTTCTGTAATTGTGAATTATTATTATTACAGCGGTTTTCAATTGAATGTCTTAAATCTAAAACCAAAGTGATTACAAGTAAAAACAGAACGAACCAATGAAAACCCAAAACAAAAACACGTACCCGGCGATAAGCGCGGGAAAACGCGTTCGACCAAGTCGCGATGAGTTTTGGTTTTGCATCTGATTGGTTGAGTCGGTGGTGCGTATCACTGAGCGTAGTAAGGTAAAACTAAAGCATGCAATCCCGGTTTACTTTCGACACTCAACTGAAAACGGCTCTATATAGAATGTCTGTATCTGTTGTTAAAATAGTACTTGGCCAAAATAAATATTAAAAGTGATGATGGTCGTACAGGAAGATGAAATAGGCAACAGGGTTTATCGTGACTGCAAACTGATCAAATGTGCATGTCTGTCAATCAAACTTTGTTAGGACTTCCAAAGCCACGTCCACCCCCACGCCCAACAGGAAAACTGTTCAAACGAAGGGGTTGCTACAGAGACACATCCCGCAGAGCCATGGGCAGACTACTTGGCAACTTACGGCGAAGAAGAGATGCCGTCACGCGTTGCTTCCTCCAGGCGGCAAGACGAGGGTACCGAGCATTTGGTGTCCAGGACGGAGGAGAGTGCTTCTCTGGCCCTCTGGCTCATCGCACCTTCAGCAGATACGGCCGCTCAAACCGATGCAAGAATGGAAGGGGAGGACCCTGGGCTAATGACGTGTATATTATTGTTAAAAGAAGTGAGTAGATCAAGTGTTATATTTCAAATGAGCAAATAGCTTTCTATCATTCAGTTTGATAGTCAACTTTTTTCTTAAATGCCAACATTTAATTTCGAGTCTGTCGTTTTTGTTATAAAATTGTATTACAGTTGACTCAAGATAACTCGAACCTTCAAGGGAAATTGAAAAACGTTCGGGTTATCGAGTGTAAAAGTAGTAAGAAATGACCTGAAGGGAAAACGAATTTACTTCGAGTTAGCGGGAGGTTCGAGTTATCGAGGGTTCGAATATCGGGAGTCAACTGCATAGCTATCAGTGTGATTTCTCTCTACATCAATTGAGTACACTACAGAATAGACTTTGGGGCCCTATATAGCTACTGAGATGATACCTGCGATTCTGGCCCGTTTTGTTGTCCCTTTCCTCAAGTCAGTCCAGAATACTAACTGTTATTCCCACCAGCCATCCCCCAGGGAGCCCTGGGTGCGCCACTGTGCCGTACGGTCTCGTGCCCCATCTTACGTGGGGGTCTTGAATTAAACCTGCATGGTCATCAACTCAGCAAACCGCCGTGAACATGAACCTTGTTGTTTGGGTGATGTGATTGGTGTTATTAAATCTTGCATCTGATCCACCGAAAAATCAGCAGCTTCATTCTTATTGGTAGGAACAGTTCTACGAATTCCTGAAGCTGTTCTCTAACCTCAGAAAAGAGTGAAAACGTAGGAAGCACATTAGTATCAGTCCATAACCAACAACCTGCAGTAAGTTCTAAATGTTGGGGTTTTTTTTCATTTTAGGGCCCATCCCTCGGCCTCTTCCTCGCCCCAGACCTCAACCACGCCCAGCTCTGCCAGGTAAGACAATACTACAAGAACTTTCGATTTTGGACTTTGGACAATGTTTTTCACTTTTGGTATTTTATACATACAAAGCATACCAATCTCAATCCAACAGTTTTTTATTTGGACGAGTAAACATTTCATGCGAACTTTTTCTGCCTTCAAATAGACTTTTTCTGCCTTCAAGTAGACTTTTGGCCGATGCCCCATGTTTTTTTTATACAATTCGACGAATTCTTGCACATACAAAATGGCGGACTTTCATGACGATGTAGGTCCGTCATGTATGTCTCACGACGCATCCGCCACGCGCGCGTCTGACGTCATTGTTCTGTACCAATGTTCATCGCCATAAATATGATCCAAAACTCTACACAAAACTGATCCCACCTAAGCTCTCGGGCTGACAAAATCATAAACCTCGCACGCTCACCAGGAATAGGTTTGTGACACGTTTTGTTTTTGTTTGTTTTTGTAATTAATTTTATTTGTCTTTACTTTTTGTTACAGTCTGCAAGGCCCGTGTAGACTTGGGCTTCATTGTAGATGGTTCTGGAAGTGTTGGCCGCGCCAATTTCATCAGATGCCTGAACTTTATCAAGAATTTAGTCAGTTCATTTGCGATATCTCCTCGAAATTCCAGAATAGGAATTCTGCTCTACTCTAACCGCGTCATCCCGGTATTTTCCTTCGGTCAATACAAACGTCTGCGCGGCGTACTCCGGGCCATCGGCAGGATCAAGTATCCCAGCGGGGGTACTAAAACCGGCCAGGCTCTGTCTTACTCCAGGAGGTACCTGTTTGCAAGAAGCAACCGCCGCAAGGTGTTAATCCTGATGACAGACGGCAAGTCGTACGACAAAGTCGGACGACCAGCCGCCGTGTTACGTAACATGGGAGTGGAGGTTTTCGCTCTGGGTGTTGGAAAACGGTTCAGCATGAAGCAACTCACTCAGATTGCAAGCAATCGACGACACATCTTCACAGCGAACTTCAAAAACTTGGGTGCGTTTGTGAGAGCGGTTAAGCAAAAGGCTTGCAAAGGTAAGATCAATTATGAAAAAAAGGAAAAGTGTTTCTACCCTCTTTAAATTTAAGTTATTATTATTATTGGGCCCTAATAGAATGAGATGGAACCTCTATAACAGTACAATCGGTATAAAACTACGATTCTATTTAGCCAATAGATTTTATTTTGCGTTGGTCAGTTCTCCCTCCACCTTTGTCTGGCTTTTTTACTTCGGCCGGAAGAAGAAAAGCGAGAAGAAGGGTCGTCGTACAGGACTAGTTCAGTTATAGATTCCCAGGTGACATAAAAATGTGGCGACAACAATAAGTTTACCAACGAGACGATGTGTCTTTTTTAAAGTCACTGTGTTCTTGATAACCATGTTAGCTAGGAAAGAGCTCCATTGTTACTAAACCGACGCAAGTTCGTTGAGCCCGTGATAACTAATAACCAGCTGGTCAAAACATTGTCTCTTTATGACTTTTTATACTTGACTGTTGCAAACAGCGGTGCGAGCGAGTACAACAACGCAACATTGGACTTTCACTAAAGATTTATTTTCTTTTGTTTCAGGTATTACCAAAAGACCGACAAAACCACGTAAGTGCATCATTATTTTTGTTAGGAATTAACATCATTTCCTCTCTATCCAGATATGTATCTGTAATTTACGTTTTTTTCACGTTACATTATTTACGTAAAATCCCGCTGCGTCATTCGCGTTTGTGTAAAAGGGAGCACTCGAAGGGTACACAGTGTTTTAATTTGTGCTCTTTTTTTTACGCAAGGCTACGCTGGAAATATCACTCGCCCGATATGTTACAAAGCGGATAAATTTGTCCAGTGGAAAACCCGCACACCATCCAGCAGATATATTGTATCAATCGCGCAACTTAGGTTATTTTTAACAAAAGGTTATCTTTTGGTTAAGGGTCAACCAACTCCCGGTATAAAGTCATTTCCTCTTTGAACAACTGGGGTCAGGCAGGACCTTATTAACTCCAGGCTGACATTAAAACTACATGTTTTCACTTACATGCTGACACACAAACAACGTTTGTCGTTTTCTAACAAATTAAATTTGGTGTTAAATATTTTACCTATCAACAGAAGCCATGTCCGCCGTCGCCATATTCCCATTCAGTAAAACGTATAGAGGCAGAGAAATCCGAAACAGGAACCCACCTGCTAGCTCATCTCAGGTCGTGTATAGCCCTGGTCCCGATGGTCTACCATACGGTTCACTTTACTTCCGTGGGCGATCCAGCAGCTTTGTTGAGATCCCTAACAAGGGGACACTGGACGTACGAAGCTGCGTGACCATCTTAGCATGGATTTATCACCAAGGAAACGCGGGACCCATCGTAAATTACAAGCGGAATGGATGGGGTGTACATTTCTGGATGGTTGACCCGAGGACGTTGTTTGTGCGCTACACGCAGCGTATTGGACGGCGTTTCACGCACGCGTTAGCGTACCGAGGTGTCAAGCCGCGAACGTGGCAGTATGTGGGAACATCGTACAATAGAAACACTGGCGTTGCCAAGCTATACATCAACGGCAAGATGGTCGCACGCCGCAGGATTGGAAAGATATCATTGGCTACTAACTACGAGATCAGAGTGGGAGCCCGGCAGGGTGATCGTCGCTACTACCGTGGACGAATTGCCTGCTTACAGTTTTACAGCGCTGCTTTGACTACAAACATGATCCGTCGACGAATGAAGACTTGCTTTAGAAGAGGTAAACGTTAGATAAAAGGAGCACTTTCATTGGGCATTGGCACAACAGCTCTGATTATTGAGGAAATTTTACCTAAATTTATGCCATAAAAACTTTATAAACTCAAAACAAACACCATAAAACGTATTTTGTTCATTTGTGTCTTTCTTGTACCGCTTGAACAACGGCGGCTATACAGTTTCTAAACTGTCTAAACCGTTTATTGGTTGAGTCAGTTCCATTCCACCAAAGACAACTTGTCTAACTGTATTTTAACTACATCATTTCTAAATCATCTATACCAACTTACAAAGGACAATTGGACCATTTCTGTTCATTCTAAATCGATTGCAATGTTTGTATTTTTGACGGTAACGGCCGCCTATAAGTTTGTTCATATTGTATAAATCTATTTTCATCCTCGTATACGTTAGTCCTCACTTCCTAATGGCTCGAGTACTGTTCTATAAAACCAAACTATTATTATTTTTGCCTTTCCTATCATATTATCTGTCATACTACACTTCCTGTAATGCGATTTTACTAATAAGAATATTTTTAAGAGGGTTGTTTCGGAATGTAGTGTCGTACAACTGTATCTTCACCGCAAAATAGTTTGGAAAAACCGCTCGGTGTACCTCGAAGTCACGTCAAAATAGGGAATGTGTTGCAGTCTATAAGGTATTTTAATTATCTAACCGCTGTTCTATTTCTTGTTGTAGGTCCGATGCCAGTTCCTATTCCGAAGCCGAGACCTGGTGGAAGAGGTGAGAATCGATTGCTATTAACTTAGCTAGATTGGATTGGCACAGTCGTTTAAGGCGCGCCTCTCCCTCTGTACCTTACCTTACTCCCCGTCGTGCCTGGTGGCACATAAGGGCAACATCGAATCCCCCCTGCCTATCGTTAGTCAGTTTCTCAATGGAGCTTCAGCTGTGGTTTAGCTCCCTTAGTTCCTTTTCTCACAGTTCTGCGCCAAGTTTTTTGGAAGGCCCTCTTTTCCTTCTGCCTTCAAGTGTCCAACGTAATGCAGTTCTAGTTATACCCTTACTACTCTCCCTTTGGGGTTACTTTTTTTCCAACAATGTTCTTCTTTAAAGGTTTATCTAAAATACTACTTATTCTTCTGATTTCCACATAAAAAAAATCCTCAGTAATTGTATTACTTTAAACTGAACCAACCCGGCATTTCTTGCTCTTCAATGACTTTAGAATACTGACTGACTAAACACTGACCACTGACTAAAAAGGAAAATGATTTCTAACTTCCTTACTCTTTGAAATATTTCAGTTTGCAAAACAAAACTCGACCTTGGTTTCATTATCGATGGCTCAGGAAGCGTTGGTCTCTCCAACTTCAAGCGCTGCCTTCAATTCATTAAGAACATGGTTCGCACATTTGTCATATCACGTCGCTTCACACGTGTTGGAGCCATCCTTTATAACACCAGATCGTACAAACTATTTGGCTTCAATCGCTTTGGAAACAAAAATCAACTCCTTCGCGCTGTAACCCGCATACGATATTCTGGAGGAGGTACCAAGACAGGTCGAGCCCTCAATTACGCGTACCGCTACCTCTTCCGTCGCAGTAGGAGGCGGAAGGTGTGTATTATCATGACGGACGGCCGCTCGTACGACAGTGTGGTTGGCCCGGCGCGGAACTTGCGTAAAGGAGGAGTGGAGATTATCTCGCTAGGCTTGGGATTGCGGTACAACATACGACAGTTAAGACAAATAGCATCCAACCGTCGACTGGTGTTTACCGCACGTTTCAGAAACCTGAATTCAGTTGTCAGGGTGATCAAAAGGAAAGCTTGCGGTGCAAAAGGTTAGTCAACGCCATAATAAGAAAGTTAACCCTTTCATTCTAAGAGTGTCAAATCCAAAGCTGAAAAACAATCTTTGTTAATAGTCTGAAAAGCAATTAGCACCAGGATTCATCCACAGACATAAAAGTTAGAACCACCGTTATAGTATAATAAATAGTACCACATGACAGTACTGCTCAATAGCTTTCATTTGAATGGTCACACACTATGGTTTCATCCACAGACTTAAAAGTTACAACCACCTAAAACATAAAGCGAACAATGTCAACTTATTAAAATATTTCACTTTTGTGCTACTCGTTCGTATATTACAAAGGCATGACTGTGTTCATTCAAACTCTATCTAACTATAACATATAAAATATATTCCTACTTTTTTCCCAGGTGTTAAGCCAAAGCCACGCCCTCGTCCCAAGCCTCCACGTCCAGGTCAGGCTAAAGCTACATACTATTGGGAAGGCTGTTACAATGACAAGAGAAGACGAGCCATAAAGTACAAGCTCGGAAACTTCCACAGGAAAAAAGACCCTGTAAGCGCATGTGCAAAGGCAGCCTTGAGACGTCGTTTCAAAGTATTTGCATTGGAGAACGGAGGAGAATGCTACTCAGGCCGCTTGGCCTATCGGACTTACAACCGTTATGGACCGACCAATCGGTGCAGGCGGGGCAGAGGAGGCCCGTGGGCATTGGATGTGTACAAGTTTGGACAACGTAAGGCTTCTGTTGAATTAGGTTAAACTTTATAATCCCGGCTATAAGCCGCTCTGCTTATAAGCCCCCCCCCCCCCCCCCCCCCCCCTTATAGGAACCTGCTTATAGGCCCATCTGGCCACTTTAAAAAATTTAAAATTCCGGTTATAACCCCCTCCTGGAATATAACCCACTCCCCTCCTCCCCTTCATTTCCTTATTCGCTTACTGGCGTCCTGACAGAACATTACGCAACTTCAAATGAAAAAATTAGTAAATAACAATATATTAACTGGAATCGAAAACGTATCTTATAATTTCGCACACCGGTCGGACGATCTACCACTTAGCTACAGGAGACTCGTAGGCCATATAACTAGCTTCAAATGTGACAAACCTCCTACATACTGCTAAACTTAGTTTTGTCAATATGTGAGATATTTATGGAAATAAATGATGATAAACGTTCTCATTGCAGCTCGCGGTTGGACCAATGTATACCTCCGAAGTATCGGCTGCTTCAAAGACAAGGCCAGGCGTGCTGCCGGTAGCATGGTCGCAAACTTACGAGGCTTGAAGTTTGCTGTCAGAGATTGCGCGCGCCAGGCACGAAAACGAGGCTACAGGATATTTGCGTTGCAAAATGGTGGCGAGTGCTTCATGGGTCCCAGGGCTAAAATCACGTACAAGAAGTATGGTCCCTCCAAGCGGTGCCGAGGAGGCAAAGGAGGTCCCTGGGCCAATAACGTTTACATTATAATTGTGAAAGGTATGTTCCAAGATATCCTTTGTGGCTTTTGTTCAACTGACATTTTACAGATTAATAGTATTGGTCCAAACGCTCTCGTTGTGATGCGAAACGGCTTTTATTTATTTTTCCGACTAGGCCGACCACCTGTAGTACCTCGTCCCAGGCCACGTCCCAGGCCACACCCGAGACCAAGACCGGTTCCCAGACCATCCGGCCGAGGTAAGCTAAAGCAAGCTTTTTTATGCTCCTTCAATCCTTCTCTCTCGAAGAGAGGGCAGGAGAAGAACCGTAGATGATATTAAAGGAGCTATGTCACGATAGTTTAAGCCATTTTTTTCGATGTGCAAAATCACCTTCAAATTCAGTGAAGAAAGCCTCAAAATAATAGTTTACTAAGGTAGAAAAACACCAAAGAGGTGATAATAAACCAAACAGGAACAAGGATGGTTTAGGATGGAGAAGATTAAGCATGGACGGATTGCGAATGGCGAACTTGAAAAAATGGCCAATTTTTTCAAGATGCGCCATCCGTGACGTAGCTCCTTTAAATTCAAGGCAAAGCCAACGTCACCAACGCTAACTTCCAACCCTCACTTACATATAACACTCGGCATACAAATTTTTAGCATTGCTCGAGTTGTCTTCTGATTCTATCTTCACTTTACAGCAGTTTATATTCCACTTTGATGTAGGGACTTCTCATATTAGCACAGGCTGGGTAGTGTTCTCGTCAGTTTCCATGCGTCTCTTGAGAGGTGTTCGCTTAAGATTGTTTTAAACTTTTCAATTGAGTGTCGAAATTTAACATGCGTTTGCTTTGGTTTTGCCTTACTACGCTCTCTGATTGGCTCGAAAAACTCGCGCCACTTTTTAACCCATCGTGACTTGGTCGCACGCGTTTTCCCGCGCTTGGCGCCAGTTACATGTATTTGCTTCGAGTTCTGATTGTTTCCTTGTGTTGTTTTCGTCTGTTGTGATTGGCCAGAGTGATTACTTTGGTTTTGGTTTTCTACACTCAACTGGAAACCGCTCTAACATGGTGATCATTATTCGATAATAAAAAGTTTATAAGCCAGTTACAAGTTACAAGCCAGCCTCCTTAATCCATGTCGGAAAAGTTTGCTTGTGGCCGGAACCACAACTAAGAGTCTCCTTGTGACGTTGCCCGCTTTTTCTGGATGTAACATGTAGTGTTTCTTGCAGGGGTTCCCCGTGGTTCGACTGTAATCATGGTATTACAACGATAGCTTATTCATTTACATTTTTTGCAGTGTGCCGTACTCGTCTTGACTTGGGTTTCTTGATTGACGGCTCTGGTAGCATTGAAAAATCAGGCAGAGGCAACTTCCGTCGCTGTCTACACTTCGTGAAAAGAATCATCGCTTCCTTCGCCGTCTCGCGATCATACACGCGAGTGGGTGTTGCCCTCTTCTCCTCTCGCACGTGGCTCATTTTCAACTTCAAGCGTTACTCGACTAAACGACAAGTGTTCCAGGCTATTGATCGTATCAGGTATCCAGCGCAAGGAACAAGGATTGGAAAGGCCTTGCGATTTGTGAATTACAGGTTGTTCCAAGGAAGCAGACGCCGAAAGGTAACAGTACTGTGCAAAAGCCGAATGCAAACGAATTTAGACGACTTTCGTGCTTTGTTCTCGCGAAATTTCGACGGAATCTCGTCGAAATTTCGGAAAGCTTCGCATCACCTCAAAACGAAAGTCGACGGCCCCGATTGTTCGAAAGCCGATTAACGTTTATCCAGGATTAAAAGGCAATTGAGTCTAATATGAATTTAAGGACGGTAAAATTAGACGGATAAATCACTTAGAGCCGTTGGAGACTAGGACGAGTATGAGGCCAGATTACATTTCTATCCCAGAAGCAATTGCTGAATTTCCAGTTCTAGTGCGGTGTAGCAAACAGGAAACCCGTCCTGATTTTCTCGTCTAATGTGAATTTAATACGGAAAACTCGTCCTTCACCGGATTCATATCAGACGAGTTTTCCCGCCAGGATTAGCATCAACTTCGAATTTCTCTCACACTTTTTTCATTTGTCCAACATTTTTCACATTGGATAATCTGAAACTGTTATTTGAAATTTATAGAGAACAAACGCTTTGAATAAACAAATCTTTTTTCTCGTTTTGTTTCGTTTAGACTCTTATTGTGGTAACGGATGGATTGTCGCAGGATTCTGTCACGAGACCATCTCTCGCTCTTCGTCGTTCTGGTGTGAACACACTCGTTGTTGCAATCGGAAGAAGGACAAGCCGACGACAGATCGCTCAAATTGCCTCTAGTTCACGAAACATTTACAGAACGAGCTTCAGGCGACTGAACTACATTGTTCGCAGTATCACGAAAAAAGTGTGTAAAGGCCGAGGTAAGTCTGAACCTGTGGACATTGTAATTCTTTCTGTGTTCTCTCCAAGGTGGTAACTAATTTAACTGAGTTTCTTGATCGTATTCTGTTTAATTGGTTTTTAACGTTTTCCTGATGCTCCTCTGTGTAGGCCCAGTGAGACCCAAGCCACCACCAAAGCCTAGAGGTTAGAGTTTTTTTTATTTGTTTTATTGTTACGTTTTGCTTTATTTTTGTTTGAACTTTCTCGTTTTGTGGCTGTACTCGAAATTCGCAGAAACGTGGAAAACAAGTACGTTGATGAAGCCCATAAACATTCTATAGCAAAAGCATGTCCACGTCTGTACGTAAGGTTGCTAATTCAAATATGAAACTAACCGGACTAACTTGGTGTTTTATTCTTCCTTGCTAGTTAAAGCTCAAGCTGTCGCCATTTTCCCGCTTAATGGACGCACCAAAGGCAAGGATATCAGTACCCGTAACAATGCGCGCGCAAAACTCGGTTACGTCCGTCTCGCCCCAGGACCAAATGGAAAACGTGACGGCTCGTACCAGTTCTACGGAAGAAGCAACAGTTATATTATTTTCCCCAACCGAGGAGCCTTAGACACCAAGCGTTCTATCACTCTCTTAGCGTGGATCTACCACCAAGGACGCGCGGGACCCATCTTCAACTACATGCCGAATGGCTGGGGCGTACACTTTTGGATGATTTCACCAAGAAGGCTGTTTGTACGGTTTACGCGTCGAAGAGGACGCCGTTCCACCAAAGCGTTGATAAGCAAGAAAGTCATACCTGGACGATGGAACTTTGTTGGTGCAACTTACAACGGTCGAACAGGACAAGCGAAGTTGTTTGTCAATGGAAGGTTCACAGTGAAGAAGTACATCGGGAGAATAAGACTCGCGACTAACTACCCGGTGAGAATGGGAGCGCGTATCGGTGACAGGAGATATTTCCGAGGACGAATCTCCTGTATGCAGGTGTACAATGCTGCTCTGTCCCGCCGACAAATCATTTCCAAGAAACGAAAATACTTAAGAAGAAGTAAGTTGAGATTAACAAGTGGTATGTTTTTGTTAGACTGAGAGGACAATTATGTTTTGTAGTACAAGGCGTTTCTCCCTGCAGTATTAAGATATTGTTAGCAGACAAGAGCGCGAGTTGGAAACGCGCGTACGAGAGAAGAAACGCGCGAGACGAGAACTTCTTCCTCGCGCGTCCCTTACCTCGCGCGCGCTCCTCGCGCTCTTCTCCACTCCAGCGCCTGCTACGCAAGCTGAGCAGACAGTTGACGAGGGTAATGAAAATCATAAGCTAGGGATATTATTATTTCTAGTAAGGAATTTATTTTTACATATTTTATCCCAGCTCCAGTGAGACCAGTGTTTGGTCAAGTTTGGTCAAGCCACGCATGGTTCGTATTTTGGCGAGACACAGCGAGACCAAAGAAGACTGATATGTCGCCGAAGCGTACCAAAATTGCTCTAAAAGGCATCTACCGTGCCAAATTCGATTGAATTTCTTTATACGCGAAGAAGATTTTCCTTGATGTAAAAATTATATACGCTTATACTGTTGTTTGTATTTGTCACAGGTCGTCCACTCCGTCCCAGGCCAATCAGACCAAGACCTCCCATAAAGCCTGGGGGCCAAGGTAAGTCATTCAATAAATGAAAAAGTTGGCTTCCTTGAAGCTTTCATTTCTTTTCTTTCTTTGCTGATTTCTTCTCTTTTTGTTGGCTGTTTACTAGTTTTCGTTTGTCCATCCATGTGTTTATTACTTAATTTGTAATCAGGTTTCTTTCTTAAAAAATGCTACATCTTTCTTATTCACTAAGTTGATTTTTGCAAAATGGAGAATATTTGCTACCCAATATACTTTTTTCTCCGAGTTTCTCCGAATAAGTGTCTTCTCAAGGTGGGACTGGGTATTGTGGAGGTCCGAGTACCCAGTACACAAAGCTTTTAGAGTTACTAAAATAATTAATCTTATCTTCCTTGGTATGGTCAATATCCCTGTTTCTCTTTTAATCATTGATGGCGTAGCAAAAACACCACAACGTTTGTATGCATTGTTCCTGATAAATTATAAGACTTTCAGGTTTAACTTATGTTGTTTAAATCTTTACTTTCTCAAGCCGTCGCCATTTTCCCTCTTAATGGAGGCACGAAGGGCAAGGATATCAGTTCCCGTAACAATGCGCGTGCAAAACTCGGTTACGTCCGTCTCGCCCCAGGACCGAATGGAAAGCGTGACGGCTCGTACCAGTTCTACGGAAGAAGCAACAGTTACATTCTCTTCCCCAACCGAGGAGCCCTAGACACCAAACGTTCAATCACTCTCTTAGCGTGGATCTATCACCAAGGACGCGCGGGACCCATCTTCAACTACATGCCGAATGGCTGGGGCGTACACTTTTGGATGATTTCACCGAGAAGGCTGTTTGTACGGTTTACGCGTCGTAGAGGACGCCGTTCCACCAAAGCGTTGATAAGCAAGAAAGTCATACCTGGACGATGGAACTTTGTTGGTGCAACTTACAACGGTCGAACAGGACAAGCGAAGTTGTTTGTCAATGGAAGGTTCACAGTGAAGAAGTACATCGGGAGAATAAGACTCGCGACTAACTACCCGGTGAGAATGGGAGCTCGTATCGGTGACAGGAGATATTTCCGAGGACGAATCTCCTGTATGCAGGTGTATAATGGTGCTCTGTCCCGCCGACAAATCATTTCCAAGAAACGGAGATACTTAAGAAGAAGTAAGTTGAGATTAACTAGTGGCATTTTTTGTTAGACTGAGAGAGCAATTATGTTTTGTGGTACAAGGCTCCCTGCAGTATTAAGATATTGTTAGCAGACAGTAGCCTGCGTAGCAGACGCTGGAGTAATATGGAGCGCGAGTTAGAAAGGCGCGTACGAGAGAAGAAACGCGCGAGACGAGAACTTTTTCCTCGCGCGTCTTTTCCCTCGCGCTCGTCCCAGTAAAAACTCGCGCTCTTATCCACTCCAGGGTCAACTACACAGGCTAAGCAGACACTTGACGAGAATAATGGAAATCATAAGCTAAGGATATTATTATTATTTCTAGTAAGGTATTTATTTTTACATATTTTATCCCAGCTCCAGTGAGACCAGTGAGACCAAGACCCGGACCCAGGCCCACTGGCCGAGGTATGTATTACACAAGTTAAAACCTCAGCCTTGTTAATATTACAAAACTGTCCGTTACAGCATTGTCTTTCAGGTATACACTTGTCATGCTCTTTATTACTACTGTAGTATTTTTGAAGGGCCGATTTGCAGAGGAAAGTCAAGACTGCTTTGGAGAAGGCGTACTTAACCTTCATCTCTTTTTCAGTGTGTAACAAACGTCTTGACCTCGCGTTCCTGATTGACGGATCTGGAAGTATCGAAGCTGCCGGTCGCGGTAACTTCCGGCGTTGTCTTGAATTTGTCAAGACCATGGTGTCTTCATTCAGCGTGTCACCGCAACGCACCCGTGTGGGCGTGGTCTTGTTCTCTTCCCGCGCATGGCTGATACTGGATTTCTACCGCAGCAGAAACAAAGCTGGTGTGTTGAGGACCATTAGTAAAATCAGATATCCGCAAGGAGGTACCAGGATTGGAAAAGCTTTGTACTTTGTCATGCATCGATTGTTTAGACGAAGCAGGAGGGTGCTCAAGGTAATGGAAACACTTATGACTTTGATAGATATCTAATTTCTCCTTGTAATATCAATACGTTGTCAACAGGACAAGTCAGGAGAATTAAGGGGTACGGACAGGTACGGACCTGTTAGCCAAAAAAAAATTCCGGAAATTTTGATTGGAAATGAAATGATTAGGAGACTTTCCGGAAATCATTTTCGAAAATTCTGGAATACCTTCAGAGATAGTTCTCTTTTTAACGGTTGGAATTGAATGCCGGACATTTTCGTACCATTTATATTTTTCTCTGACTTCCGGAAAATTGCAACTGGTACATGCATGGTAAGCGCCAACTCTTTCGGTTGTTTGGCGGATTTTTGTCACTTCAACTTGGTTTCCTGTTGATAGTAATAGACCATTTTACAGTTCTGTGAAATGTAACCAAGCCTCTGTATGAAAGCGAGGTTAGGGGTGACCATGAGATGATACAGACCAGAAACTAGTTTACATAATAACAGAATAATTTACATTTGAAAAGAAGGAAGGTTTGTATCACAACAAAGTCAACTCCAGCCTCACTTCTGTTCAAAGGCCTGGATTCTAAGCGCACAACTGTAAAATGGACTATTGGCTATTGTAAAGAGTTGTTTAGCAACGGGAAATTATCTGGATACGAACAAACGAGTCTTCGACCAAGTGAATTAAGACTCGTGAATAAAAATCGTATGTTAACACTTTCCATGGAGTATTACATGTAGTTCCATCTTTCTCTGTAGGCTCTAGTAGTTATGACGGATGGCATCTCGCAAGACTCTGTACGGAGACCGTCTCTTGCTCTGAAGAGCCAGGGAGTGCGGGTGTTTGCCTTGGGAATCGGTCGACGATATCGAAGAAACCAACTTCAGCAAATAGCTACAAACAGTCGACACGTTTTCACTGGTAACTTTAGAAGTCTGAACCGCGTCGCTCGACGCATCTCAACGAAATTATGCCGAAGTAAGTAATAGTCCAAAAATGCATTATTTATTCTAGTCCTGCTGTATTTAAAGGCGATTTTTATGCATAATCGTACAATTTTGATAAGCTTTGGCCAGTTTGGTCGAGCCATGGTTTGTATTTTGGCGAGACACAGGCGAGACCAAAGGAGACCGATATGTCGCCGAAGCGTACCAACATTTCACTCTAAGGCATTTACCGTGCCAAAATTCGGTTTAATTTCTTTATACGAAGAAGATCTTTCAAACTGGCAATGATGTCATAGGATATCAGGTAAGTGACGTAATATCGTAGGATAAGGGTGGGATAATAGGACAGTAGATAGAGCTTCTGTTTGGTTGATTCCGAATTTTGGTACGGTAAAAATGATTATGATCTGAAATTGCCAGAACTCTTATGGTCCACACGATCTTCAACTGTTTGCAACAATTTACTTTATTGTTTCGCCTTTGTTTGGACTACTCTAATGCGCGCTAATGGTAATGGTAATGACATTTATATAGCGCATTTTCTATATGGTATATCCAAATGCGCTTTACAATTCAACCCAGGGATGAGATCGGACGTCAGCTTGTATGGCAGCCGCTATCAGTCCATTCATGATCTTACCCCACCCACCCAACCCATGGATACATGTGAACAGGCCAGACCACAACACCGGGGACTACGTCCCATACTCTTTTCGAACAGTGATGTGGGTTCTTTAACGTCCCCTACTAATTTGGTATGAAGAGATGTAGGAGACAAGGCCAACGGCTTAACGTCACTGCCCAATGACGCGATCATCTGAACTGAGACAAGGTGTTGAGCACAGCCAGCATGATCTTACCAGTTATTTTAAGACCCTGGTTGTTGGTCCGGCCGGGATTTGAACCCGCGACCTCCCGCTCTGCAGTCTGGCGCCCAACCAACTAAGCTAACCAGGCGGCGGCTAATGCTAGTTCAGGGGACAGGTACAAATCAAAAAAACATAAAACAACAAAAAGCAGAGGACACCGGTGTTCACTACTGCAACAAAATACAGCAACAATAAATACAGTTACACAACATATAACAAATCCTTCTAGCATGAAGAGTCCTAAGTGTAGTAATATGGGACGTAGTCCTTGGTGGTTCACATGTATTCATGGGTTGGGTGGGTGGGGAGAGATCATGAATGGACTATACATGGCACCATGGCATACATACAGGCACCTATACATGCTTTCGACCAATCTCACCCCTGAGTTGAATTGCATTTGAAGATATACATATGGATATGCGATATATAAATTCATTTCCATTACCATTTAAGTGGAGCCGCCTAACTACAGCTACGAGTAATGTAACCTGCGTTGCAATAGATCATTGTTTGGAAATAAACTGAGCTGCAGTGGCATGGACCATTGATTGGGCTTCGGTTAAATTCTCTTTCCGGCGAGTTATTGTTCACTACTACACAAATAAAGAACGACTACTCGAAATCTCCAACGCCATGATTATTAGTATAGACGGAACGCCTCATTGACACTGTCATCTGACAAGCAGACTACTGTATTACGCTGGTATATTTGCACTGCACAACTTGCACTGTAGCCTGCGAACAGACGTAATTTGCTCTCGCAGGCTACTTGTACTGCAGCAGTGTTGTCGCTACGCTTCAGTTATACTGTTTGTATTTGTCGCAGGTCGTCCACTCCGTCCCAGGCCAATCAGACCAAGACCTCCCATAAAGCCTAGGGGCCAAGGTACTTCATTCAATTAATGAACAAGAAGTTAATAAATAACTTACAACCGGGCAGTTAAAGTTTAACCTTTAGCAAATCCTTATAATAACAAAGACAATATCTGGACAACAAACTTACAGTAGCTATATCCAGTTTCTGTTTTGCAACATGGATATCCGAAAAGTCTGTTGAAAATTTATGTGGTTAAAACTCAGATACGAGTCTTTGAAATGGAAACTTCCTTCTTCAGGCCGGGCTCTTAGCTTGGCTCTTCTTGAATTGAAACGCTTGTTGTACAAAAATTAACCGTCAGAATGCAGTAAAACTCAATACGCTTATAAACTTCACAACACCCTGCCTTACGTCTTCTCGTGGGAGGTGGCAGAGTGGTTGCACGGGGTGAGTCACAAGCTATATGGTCACTATCCCCGTTTCTCTTTTAATCATCGATGGCGTAGCAAACAAAAGACATACGTTTGTATGCATTGTTCGTGATAAACTATAAGACTTACAGGTTTGACTTATGTTGATTTATTATTTACTCTCTCAAGCCGTCGCCATTTTCCCGCTTAATGGAGGCACAAAGGGCAAGGATATCAGTTCACGTAACAATGCGCGTGCAAAACTCGGTTACGTCCGTCTCGCCCCAGGACCAAATGGAAAACGTGACGGCTCGTACCAGTTCTACGGAAGAAGCAACAGTTACATTCTTTTCCCCAACCGAGGAGCCTTAGACACCAAGCGTTCTATCACTCTCTTAGCGTGGATCTACCACCAAGGACGCGCGGGACCCATCTTCAACTACATGCCGAATGGCTGGGGTGTACACTTTTGGATGATTGCACCGAGAACGCTGTTTGTACGGTTTACGCGTCGTAGAGGACGCCGTTCCACCAAAGCGTTGATAAGCAAGAGAGTCATACCTGGACGATGGAACTTTGTTGGTGCAACTTACAACGGTCGAACAGGACAAGCGAAGTTGTTTGTCAATGGGAGATTCACAGCGAAGAAGTACATCGGGAGAATACGGCTGGCGACTAACTACCCGGTGAGAATGGGAGTGCGTATCGGTGACAGGAGATATTTCCGAGGACGAATCTCCTGTATGCAGGTGTACAATGCTGCTCTGTCCCGCCGACAAATCATTTCCAAGAAACGAAAATACTTAAGAAGAAGTAAGTTGAGATTAACTAGTGGCATCCTTTGCTCTATTCTTTTTATAACTAGACAACACTTATGTTTTGCGGTACAGGGCGTTTCTCCCTACAGATAGGTAACGAAAATAAGAAAATCATAAACTATGGACATTATCTATAATATATACCGCCAAATGTTCGTTGAAAGGACTCTACAGTGGAGCCATTGTAGTGAATCACTGTTTCAATCGTGAGACTGAGCTGGTTAAAGGAGCCATGTTACGGCTTACAAAGGCCAGCCTGGGCTGGTCTCCTTCCGTCTAAGAAGGACTGATTGAATTTACTCTACGCAGATTCTACACTTATTTATTAGGGATTCAAATATGGAACACTCTGCCCGAGAAAATATCTCTCCATCCAAACATTTAAAGGCAGATCCGTAATATGGAGTTGTAAGCTCTAAAAATAAGAAGCAATTAATTATCAAATACAGCAGCCAAAGCCATATTGTTCAGATTGAATAATGCGCTCTCTCAAAACATAGTCATTATGTGGAGTATGAACTGTAACCATTGTAACTATAGCCATCCTTGTTTTGATGGAAAATTAAAAGTGTGAATTGTTTTCTTGTAAGGAATTTATTTTTACATATTTTATTCCAGCTCCAGTGAGGCCAAAACCCAGACCCAGGCCTACCGGCCGAGGTATGTATTACACAGATGAAATCATCCTTGTTAATATTACAGAATTGAACTGAAAAAAGTTTTAAGAATCGTTGTAGCCCGTGTCATTTTCTTATTACTACTAGTACTTTTAAAGGACCGATTTGCAGAGGAAAGTCAAGACTGCTTTGGAGAAGGCATACTTAACCTTCATCTCTTTTTCAGTGTGTAACAGACGTCTTGACCTCGCGTTCTTAATTGACGGATCTGGAAGTATCGAAACAGCTGGTCGCGGTAACTTCCGGCGTTGTCTTGAATTTGTCAAAACCATGGTGTCTTCATTCAGCGTGTCACCGCAACGCACCCGTGTGGGCGTGGTCTTGTTCTCTTCCCGCGCATGGCTGATACTGGATTTCTACCGCAGCAGAAACAAAGCTGGTGTGTTGAGGACCATTAGTAAAATCAGATATCCGCAAGGAGGTACCAGGATTGGAAAAGCTTTGTACTTTGTCATACATCGATTGTTTAGACGAAGCAGGAGGGCGCTCAAGGTAATGGAAACAGGAACTACTTTGACCAACTTTAATTTCTCCTTACAATATCATCGCGTCGTGTTCTTGGGCAAGACACTTTACTCTCACAGTGCTTCTCTCCACCCAGGAGTATAATATGTACCGGCGAACTGTTAAAATGCTGGGGGAGGGGGGTGAGTTACCTGCGATGGGTTAGCATCCCATCCAGAGGAGTAGCAATACTGTTACTCGCTTCATGCTACAAAAGACCGGAGAAAAGTGCCGGCAGTCATCTGGATTCTCCAATCCTTAGGATTAGAACAGACTTTACTTAGCATTTAGCCAAAAATAGTCTAAATTTGGGTTGGGATTAGAAATCATATGGTTCGGAGATTTTTCGGGCATTCTTTTCGGAAAATCTATTTTCTCGGTTGGAACAAAACGCCGGAAATTAACTGTCACTTACCACCTGCTTCCAGTCCCCTTAGTCGCGCGGTTTTGTTGTCAAGGTAACTACGTTAGCACCATGCCTTTCGTTTTGGTTGGCTGACTTTGGAAAGTGACTCCAACTGAGAACTAAAAAATGTTATCATATAACGCGCGCTCTGATTGGTTTGGTCGATTTGACTGAAGCTATGTAAACACGGTTCTGACGTATCATTGCATTTTGTTGGCTTTATTTTATAAAAGAAATAGAAAAGCGGCCCAGGTTTACATATTTTAAAAAACTTTCAAATCCTCCTAAACTGTCTCTTGTGTTAAAACACGCGCGCCATTTTCTATTTCTAAATCTGTAGTTTTCTCTTTCTCTGTAGGCTCTAGTAGTTATGACGGATGGCATCTCGCAAGACTCTGTACGGAGACCGTCTCTTGCTCTGAAGAGCCAGGGAGTGCGGGTGTTTGCCCTGGGAATCGGTCGACGATATCGAAGAAACCAACTTCAGCAAATAGCTACAAACAGTCGACACGTGTTCACTGGTAACTTTAGAAGTCTGAACCGCGTCGCTCGACGCATCTCAACGAAATTATGCCGAAGTAAGTTTAATATTTTATTTCTATTTAATAAATATACATCTAGTTTAAGAAGCAAAAGCGCATACAGCAAAACTGCACGAAACCGGATAAAATCCAAAACATGTTGTTCAAACATTGTTCATATCTTTCTTAAAATAATAGAGCGGTTTTCACTTGAGTGTCGTGAAACCAAGGCCAAAGCAATTACATTGGCCAATCACAACAAACGTAACAATGAACCAATGAGAACTCGTAGCAAATACACGTAGCCGGCGCCATGCGCAGGAAAACGCGTGTGCCCAAGTCGCGGTGTCTTTTGGTTTTACATGATTGGTTGAGTATGTGGCGCGAGATTTTTAAACCAATCATATAGTATGCATATGGTAAAGCAAAACCAAAGCAATTTAGAGATTACTTAATTTTCTAATCTGTTGAAAACCGCTCTAAGAATAAAAAAGAAAAAATCGTCTAGCACCCAAAGTGCTAACTGAAAACATCTATCTAACTATAACAACAACGAAGAAAAAAACAAATCTTCTAGCAGAAAACGTTCCGCTGAATGGGGTCACTATAATCACAACTACCAAAATTGCAACAAGTAAAACAACTAACGCATACGACTGGAAAACCGATTCTCGGCAACTGTAACACGCTCTCATATTTGCACTGTGTACGCGCACACCTTTTTTAGCAACAATGTTGTCGCTATGCTCATAACTGTTGATGTTTGTCCCAGGTCGCCCACTCCGTCCCAGGCCATTCCGACCAGGACCTCACATAAAGCCAAGTGGCCGAGGTACGTCATTGAAGTGCGACAAAGTCGCTTACATTCAGTTTGCTTTTATTATTTTCTTTCATTATTTGTTCTGTTTGTTTCCTGGTTGTCATTTGTGCTTTCTATTTTATACTAGTACAGTCGAACCCCCGCTAACGGACACCTCTAATAAGCGGACACTTGTTCAGGTTCCCAGCTACATACAAACACTACATTTTTAACCTCCCGTATTAAGTGGACACCTCTCCTAAGCGGGCACTTTTTCTGGTCCCGAGGGTATCAGCTTACGGGATATTCGACTATATTGTATATAGTAGTCTACGGGTAAAGGGGACTGGGTACTGTAGAGGACAATACCCAGAATACCATCCTACGTAAACGTAATTTGTAGATGCTATTGAACTGGCGTGAGGTCCGTATAGGGAAAATATTGGTCGAGTTCTTTTTTTGTGGACCGCATTAACCAAAATTGTCCGCCAGACATAAGGAAAATTGTTTCTACTTAATAGAAAACAGTTTTCTTTTGTTCAATGATTCATAAAGGAATTCGGCGAAATGAGATCGTGAGCGGTCCATCGTAGCGGTCCGTATTGCAAAATTAGTACCGCTCAGGGAACCAATCAGAATACTCCTTTTCATCGTGGACCAGTTTGCCATATAATAAAGCTCAGTATTGTAACTCAACCGGACCTTTCTCTTGTTGCAGTTTGTCGCAAACGTCTTGACCTGGCTTTCCTGATTGACGGCTCTGGAAGTATCGAGTCTTACGGTCGAGGAAACTTCGGGCGATGTCTGAACTTCGTCAAAAGATTAGTGGCTTCCTTCGGCATCTCCCCGACACAAACCCGTGTTGGAATTGTACTATTTTCACATCGTGCATGGCTGATCGCTAACTTCAGGCGTTACAGAAACAAGCAAAGTGTGTTGCACGCTATTAGTCGCATTAGATACCCGAGAGGTGGCACGAGAATCGGACGAGCGTTGAGATTTGCCAGGTATAAGTTGTTTAGAAGGAGGACAAGTCGGCGTAAGGTGAGTGCGGATCAAACCATGATTAAACAAACAAAGCCGTAAACTGCCGCATATAAACCACCCGGTTATAGGTCCATCTAATCTACCTGCAAACAAAAATATTCCGGCTACAAGCCCCCCCCCCCCCCCCCGGATATAAGTCCCCCTCTACTTTTCCTTGTTTACTTAATATAAGCACTTTCACAGAACACTGTACAACTTTAAATAGAAAATTAGGAAAGATTGCGGAACAATAAGAATGGACAAATAACTTAGGCATCGGGGAAGTGACCAATGATATTATCTTTACCCGTTTCTTGCTCACTTTCTTGCAGTTCCGCGTATTTGATAGTGCTGCATCGTCTCAACTTATTTCTTAGCCCCCACGTTTATGAGCCCATCCAAAACCCCTTACGAAGTTGTATAAGCCCAGGGCTTGTAAGCGGCAGTTTACGGTATTTATCCGATCAGAGCCATTGTTGGTTTCAACATTGTGGTAACAGACAAGCGGAGAACCAGAAACAACAACTCTGTTGGTGGAAGTGAAGAGGTTCAACCTGTATTTTGATCACTTTTTCTTGATAGCTTTTTGTTAAATAAAAGCGGAAGAGCGTTTAGAAAAACAAATATTTCAAATAAAATAAACATAGATAAGACTGATCCAAAGTGGCAGGTAGCTAACTACAGTCTGCGTTCAGATGTCTCCTGTTTCCTTTTTGCGTTGTCACTTATCCGACGCAGAAAGAAGATAGGAGACGTCTGCACGCAGACTAGAGGCTAACCAGTTGGCTATTCGCATGGCGTGGCCGAGGAGTTAAACTCAGAACTACCGAGAACAAATCCAGCTAGTGGCAGGGTGGAGAGCTTGAACCCGGGAACTCCGGATTACAAGATCAGTGCCCTGAACCACTCGGCGACGCTGCCTCCTCCTCCTTGTTAGTATTGTCACTGTTAGTTCTCCTCCTTATTCAGTCGTAATTTGAACTTTTTCTTCTCCATTCTTCAGGTCCTGATTGTAATGACGGATGGAATTTCGCAAGACCGCGTCGACAAATCATCACGTGATCTCCGCAATGCGGGCGTGCGTATATTGGCGCTCGGAATCGGCAAAAAATTCAGACGATCTCAACTCAACCAAATGACAAGGAACCCACGATATGTGTTCAATACTGGCTTCCGAAGCCTTAATCGTGTAGTGACGTCGATTAAAAGAACGGCGTGCAAAGGTAAATAGCAGTACCTCTCAGTTTGCTATGTCTGGTAAAACTATGCTGTGCTAACTGCAATGCAACAGTGGGGTCCGTGAAAATTGAAATCCTGGAA
Source organism: Desmophyllum pertusum (assembly GCA_029204205.1). Taxonomy (NCBI): domain Eukaryota; kingdom Metazoa; phylum Cnidaria; class Anthozoa; order Scleractinia; family Caryophylliidae; genus Desmophyllum; species Desmophyllum pertusum. Next base: position 198,404 of record MU826363.1, read on the forward strand.
ACAACTTCTGTCATTTTCCATAAAAAAGGAAAACAAGTTATTTGTTTGGCTAGTCCTGGGAAGTCCTGGAAATCTGAAAATTCAAGCGATAATTAAGTGAGGCAAGAAAAAACGGTCACAAAATAAACTAACTAAACTTGGGTGGAGGAAATTCTCACAAAATGCGAAAAGGATGTGTTGAAAGACAATGCGCCTGTGAACTTGGAGTCTGGAAAATCTACAGGGGTCCTGAAAACGTCCTGTAAAAGTTCTGGAAAAATTGTTATAGAAAAAGAGTACCTGACGAGCTCTGATACATGTATGGCTGACCGCACAATGAGACGGGGACACTGTCCATGGGATCAAGTGCTCCCTCATTTTGTAGTCTAGACTGTGCTGGATTTTTCTAAAACTGGTAAAACAGACTACATGAACAATTTTTAATTTCAATTCAATATTCAATTTTTAAATGAACAATCTCATTGATTATGTCCGATGTTGATACACCAAGCATGCTACATTTAAAAATCGGTCTTGCACTGTTTTACTAACTTCAAAACGTTATTCCAGGTGGCCCGGTACGTCCCAAACCAATACGGCCAAGACCCCCCGTCCGACCCAGTGGTAAAGGTAAGACTGGGGCCGAGTCATCTTATTTTAGATCCACATTCCATTGTGAGTTTTAACAGGAGCCGGCTCCTGGTTTTAATTGATTTATTTCATATTGAAAAGAAAACAACTTCACAAGGCAAAATGTTAGTAACAAAATACTAACTGATATAAAGGAATTTCTTAAAGGAATTTCACTGGGCGAAATTGGGCGGTGACGTTAAGCCGTTGGCCTAGTCTCCTTCATCCTACATGTCAATTCAAAGGGGACGTAAAAGAACCCATGACACTGTTCGAAAAGAGTAGGGCGAGAAGTTCCCGGTGTCGTGGTCCATGCGTGTGTTGTCCGTCTGTTGCTCGGAGATATTAGCTACATTCAGCTACACTGTAAATCCGAGGGTAAATAACTAATGTATGATGTATGTTACAACGAGTTTATTACAAAATTTCGAAGGAACAATTTTCAAGCTAGTTGTTCAAATTGCACTCCATTTCTATCCTCAAGGCTATCCGATCAAGGCGAAAAATGGCATAACCCGGGATTTCAATCTCGATATTGGAGACAACTGTCCATCCACTAGACAGTGAGGATATCAAATTTATTCGCCATAACGACGTCCTTGATGAGAATGAATCAAATTTTATTGTAGTTTTAGATAATTGACACCGAAAAGCCCCATTGGGGAGTGTCAATAAAGTATTGTATTGTATCCTCGCCATCCTTACCCATCCTAGTTTTTAATTGGTTCCTGTCATTTGTCGAGTACTGTTCTACAGAATGACATCATTATTGTTGGGTTTCTGTGACTAAGGTATGTTTTTGAACTTCTCGAAATCATCCTAAAAAATATTGCAGTGCCCCTTCGCACTCTCCCTGAGTCGCTGTTCTTGTTCACTTATGTTTCCCTTTATTTCCTTATGAAGTCATGATGCTGGGAAATTACTTTTCATGCACTTTTTTTTTCCTACCCAATCACAAAAAATAGCTTAAATTATCCTGAGTAGCTAACCCAAAAATATATAATTTTTGTTCTTTCTTTTCAGTGTGCCGCAAACGTCTTGACCTTGCGTTCTTGATTGACGGCTCTGGAAGTATCGAGTCTTACGGTCGAGGAAACTTCGGGCGATGTCTCAACTTCGTCAAAAGATTAGTGGCTTCCTTCGGCATCTCCCCGACACAAACCCGTGTTGGAATTGTACTATTTTCACATCGTGCATGGCTGATCGCTAACTTCAGGCGTTACAGAAACAAGCAAAGTGTGTTGCACGCTATTAGTCGCATTAGATACCCGAGAGGTGGCACGAGAATTGGACGAGCGTTAAGATTTGCCAGGTATAAGTTGTTTAAAAGGAGGACAAGTCGGCGTAAGGTGAGTGCGGATCTTTTTCCTCTTTTACTCAGCTCTGATGCCATCCACGCGTTTTTACCGTGGTTTTATATTTTGCGGATTCGTTTGCTTTCCTCGTAGACACATACACTCTTTTTTATAAGAACGTCAATTTTTTTTAGCTGAGGCTGAGCCAGATCTGAACGTTGTGATTTTGGGGCGATTTGAGCCTGAGAACGTTCTTGAAATGTTCTTAAGTTTACATGTTAATCTAGTTAATTATAGCAATGTTGTAACGCTATACATGCATAATTTGCTATTTTGAATGGAAAAGAAGTGTACATTTCGATACGGCAAAAACTACATTGTTGGTGTTACGATATATTTCTATATGTATTCGACCATGTTGGATTCAGTTGGACTATGCCACTGCTCAAACCAAACTTTACATCCTATGATATTTTCTTTGCATTGCTCATTGTATAAACGGCTGGAGTAAAATGTTCTTTACTAAATTTCAGCCTGAGGTATGTTCTAGTTTCGCCCTTTTTCAGCCTCAACGTTATAAAAAAGAGTGTACATACGGCAAGCTCCTAAGATATAACCTAATACCACCACTCTACAACGGCCAGGTTTTTTCGTCCCGACCGTGCGCCTAGGCTCGATTTCTGCCAGCGCTCTCTCGAGTCCGGTCTTCCAGCTGGTAATCGATCCTACCTTGCGCCAATCCATACATTTTACTCTTATTTAAACCTCCCTACAACGGCGACGGGGAATATAAAACGAAGCAAAATAGTTAACACCAGTCTGGAAGCTTTTAGAATATTCACCCGACTAACACCAATGGTTGCCTTTTGCTAAAGAGATATTGTTAATACAACTCCCATTCTTACTGTTCGAAATTTATGTAACTGACTTTTTCTTTTCTATTTTTCAGATCCTGATTGTAATGACGGATGGAATTTCGCAAGACTCCGTCGTCAAATCGTCACGTGATCTCCGCAATGCGGGCGTGCGTATATTGGCGCTCGGAATCGGCAGCAAATTCAGACGATCACAACTCAACCAAATGGCGATGAAGTCACGATATGTGTTCAAAGCTGGCTTCCGAAGCCTTAATCGTGTCGTGAAATCAATCAAAAGGACGGCTTGCGGAGGTAATTAGCTTTAAAAAATAACAACAGGCAAATGGTTATGTTTCAGTACTTTTTGGATTACAGAAGGTTAAAGGGACACTGTCCCCCGGTATTTGCTCAAAACTGTTACAAATGCACGGAATGGGTCCTAAATGTATGGAATAAGAACTTAATAAACTGTAACTAATGATAGAAAGCAATTTCTTAAAAAAAATTCATTCTGCAACAACATTTTTTGCAAAATTTCAAGGATTTCCGAAACTTTAAAAAACTGACAGCCTGTCACTTTTTCAAAAATCCATATTTTGATCAATTTCCAACGTTAGTCATCCTCACGTCCTAATGGGTTCCTGTCATTTGTCGAGTGCTATTCTACAGAATCAAACCATTATTGTTCAGCTTCCACCTATAATCAATCCCAAAATCATGCTAAAAATGAGGACAGTGCCCCTTTAAAATATCATGTATTGTAAGTATTTACAGTGAAGAACGCCCTACCGTTGCCACTCGACAAAGTTCTTTTTATTAAGTTTTGACATATTTTTGACAACTTTCTGATGGCTTTCGTTTTAACTGGCCAATCAAAATGGCTTGCAAGAGAGGCGGAGTTGTCAAGCTCCACGTTCGCGTTCTGACAATTGACAGTCCGCCTCACACAGTTCTTGCAATTGAAAACCAGGCTTTACTGTTAACATTTGTGCTGTTTGTCTTGTAGTCCGTGGTCGTGGTGGGAGAGCTCGCCGCTTCCGGGGGAGAAGAAAGCGAAGAAGAAGAAGACGTCGGCGGAGACGAAAGAGAAGACGTACGTAATACTTTAAATCGTGCGCCAACAAACCGAGTATTGTAACACCCTGTCAGTTATTCCAACGATTTAAGTCCATTTCCGTCGGAGTTCTTTTTTACCTCTGTTTCAAAACGAGTTCTGGTGCAAAACCTTCCATACGGGCAAAAGGCAACTCGAAAATGATCTATTCTCATTACCTACCATACAAACTGGGCTTTCAGGCTTATCGTCACGTGCTATCTCTGTCAGTATGGGCTGAATTTTAGTACTTTTGAAAAATACAATCTTCTCAGTTTGCGATGTACAAAATTACCTAGGATTAGGGTTTTTAAGGTAGAAAAACACCAGAGGTAATAATAAACCAAAACGTAACAATGATGGTTAAGATTGGGGAAGATTGAGATGGATTGCCAGCGACGAACTAAATTTTTCAAGATGCTTCATCCATGACGTAGCTCCTTTAACTCTTCCCGAGGTCACCGTGCTTGTTTTATTCAAAGATGAAAGATCCTGGAACTAGACTTTTTGATAAAGTCGAAACTTTTCTAAAAGATTAGACTGCAAAACAGTCTCTCTTTTTCTCGAGATATTGTGCGCGACGCGCGAATTGAGAGGCGCGAAGCGCCGATAATCCACGCGCGAGCCTCGTAATTTCACGCTCGTTCCAGATCCTTCGGCCGCGTTCAGCCCGACACTCTCGCGCGAAAATACGGACTGTTTTGCAGTCTACTAAAAGATAAGCGAGAATAATAAAATATATATTAATTATTCTCTCTGCAGGGTTGGGTAAGAAAAGAAGCGTAGTAATTGTCAAACCAGATAATGATGACGACAATGGTGAATCGTCGGGTGATCAAAAGCAAGAACGGGGAAGTCAACGAAGCGAAATAGCTAAAGTCGTGACGAGAGGTAAGTGTCTAAGGCTTTGTTACACGGACGCGGTTGCAAATCTACACGGTTACATGATTTCAAAACCGTATCCCAAAGTACACGGTTCCAAGCGTTTACACGAAAACGATTTATCTGTTTTCTGTGTTTTTGCATCATGGCCGTGACATATTTTGTTAGCTGGAATCTGGACACGATAATACCTTGGAACATGGCGAAACGAGATGAAATAGAGAAGCAAGAGCGAAAAATAAAGTCGTGACGACAAAAGCAAGCAATACATTTCTATGCACGTACACCGTTTTAATCAGTAGAGATTCTTACAGCCAAGAATCGCCCGGCCAAACACCAATGGTTTCAAAACGACGCGGTTGCCACCGTTTACAAAATACGCGAAACTGGATCGTTTTGAAAACGCTGTCGCGGTTTTCCATCGTCGCCGTGTAAGCGGAAGGCGTCTGAACCGCATCGAAATCGATGTGATTACAAATGAAACCGCTTCCGTGTAAACGGGACTTGGAGGGACAAACATTGCATTAGCTACAAAAACTTCCAAACAGAATGCGAAGACAATAGACTGCCAGCAGTGTTTGCTTTCTCCTCGATCGTCGAGTAAGAAGGCAAATAACGAGAGAGAAAAGCAATGAACGAGCTCGAGACTATCGCCTCAGTTTTTCCATAACGTAAAATAGGGGCTGCTTGCAATCTATTGAACCAATTTTCTTGAAAAGTAATTAAGTGAAAACCGCTTCACAATGTAACGTGACCCGTTCCTATTTTTCTGCAGTTAACAAAACAAATCTAAACCCAAGCTACCTGTGGCATTTTGGATCATCAGTAAACAACTCGGTCGCGTTAGATGAAGTAAGCGGTCGCGTGGTCCATCTAGAGGGCGGTGCCTTTGTCACGAACACAACCGAGGGAGCCTTGGTGACTGATACCAATGGTGGATGGCTATCTCTCAAAGAAACCAATGGTGAGTGGTTGCGGTATCGTCAAGCTTCACGAGGCTATAGAAAAGTCGTAAATGTAGTTTTATTGAAAGAAAAACGTGTTTGTTAGATGCACTCTGTTGTATAAACACTTCAAAGACAGAGTTTACTTCGCATGTTCGCGATGTGCTGACGAACTGCATGTTTTGCTAATGAATATGTCTTTGTAAAGAGATTGTGTTAAGCCCGGACCAAACGAGGATGAAAGTTGTTGAGAGTTGGCTTTATTCAACTATCATCGACTATCATCACCTCGGGCCAAACCACTCTCATGAAAATTTCAAATTCGATGAGAGCGCATGAGAGTTTCAGGCCAAACGAGAGTGAGAATTTGATTTGTCAACAACTCTCATCCTCGTTTGGCCCGGGCTTTGCGCTCCAATTTAATGGTGGTATCAGTGGTGGATTAATATTAAGAAATAAATAAATATTACTTCCCCAAAATTGATGCAAGACTGGCCCGCCTAGATTAGCAATTGCTACCTGCGGGCCAGTCCATTATATGATGTAAATTTTATGAAATGAAATAAAGTGTGAAGTGTAGGGGGCGAAAATACTTAGCCCTGAAGAGCCGAAAATTTTTCGGGCCCCCACCTTATAAATAGGTCTGCACTGGATATGGTTTTGAAACTTCCGTATTCTTTCACCCCAGATACCTGCTTCAGTGATCCCGGGCATTGCTCAGATAAAGGAATGACCGTCATGTCCTGGGTCAAACTCAACACTACTTCACTCAGTGACACGACCAGCTCGTACATAATGTCAAGTGGCGGCCAATCTACCAAATCTCGCGGTTTTGCTGTCCTGTACTTTCCCAAGAGATACATCGTGATACTGAGCACGAAAAACAAGCAATGGAAACTTGACACACCGGTTTTGCCCAGCGGATGGTTCAACCTCGCGTTCACGTGGAGGGAAGCTGGGCAACTCAAGTTGTATGTGAATGGCACCCACGTGACCAGCAGTAATCCTGCTCTGGTTTCCAGACCTCTAGATTCGTTTACGACATTCGATATTGGTCGGCCAAACAATTCGGAGAAACCGCTGTACAGATTTCCACTAATGATCCACGACTTAGCTCTCTGGGAGAGAGAACTTTCCGGAGAGGAATTAAAATCAGGTTAGCAACTTTCATACTGCCTTTAAAGGAGCTACGTCACGGATGGCGCATCTTGAAAACATTGGCCATTTTTTTCAAGTTCGCCATTCGCAATCCGTCTTAATCTTCTCCATCCTCAACCATCCTTGTTCCTGTTTGGTTTATGATCACCTCTTTGGTGTTTTTCTACTTTAGTAAACTGTTATTTTGAGGCTTTCTTCAATTTAAAGGTGATATTTTGCACTTCGCAAAAATGACTTAAAATATCATGACATAGCTTCTTTAACAATAGCAATTGGTTAAGCTTGGCGCGTGAATAATACATTGATTGGCTGCCTTGTTACAGGTTTTGATGGATAGCAAACTAGAGCATATATATAAATACGCCCCTCCTTATGTACACACAGGACCGGTTCCAACTTAATCCGATCTGAAACCGCATTTGGAACTGCTCCCGTGTGAACATAGCCACAAAAGCAAATTTCCCCAAGTAGATTTACTTAAAGATGATGTACAGTCCGTACTGCGCAATCTCCGCCCTGCAATGTTTTTGAGTCTCAAATGAAGGAATGTAAATACTAGCCAAAATAAAAATTCTGGGACAAACTTACCTTTTTCTTAATCATTAACCGCCAGATATCCTTGCCAAACAATAATAACGAGTAGAAGAACCTCGACGTTACCCCAAACCGACGTTTCAGCTCATCGAGCACTCCTAAACGTATAACAACCCGTAATAGCGGACTCAAAAACTTATAATTTACTTCATGTACAGAAGTGTAACGTTTCAACCAATTCAAAACAAAAATGAAAACAAACCTTGAGGCTGCACAGAACGAACTGTAGAAGTATTTTAATAAAAGATTAAGGTTGGCGCTTAGGCTATGGCAGCTAGAGCTTCTACTAATGTGTGAAATGTGTAATGATTTGATATTTTCAGCCATGTATGTACCGTCAAGCAAACACAGCAAATCACGAAAGAAGGAGAATAAGAATTAAGGTAACACATTATTTACCTTTTATCAAATTGTATTCATATATTACTCTGATTGTGACTGTTCTGATTGTGAGTGACCAGCATACAAACACGGATATACCACCACGTAACATGTTGTAGGCTTTATTTTATAAAAGAAAAACAAATTGGCAGCTTTGTGCTCACACAACCTGATGAAAACACTCATGGGAGTTTGGGAGAATTCGAAAAGAGTACTTATGTAACTTACATAAACTTTCGAATTCTCCCAAACTGCCTCATGTTTGTATCAGGCTATATGTAAACTTGCGCGCCATTTTCTATTTGTTAACTCGTACTCTGATTGGATGATTAAAGAGAGGAAAAAACTGTTATTAGAGATAAAGTGATTAGTTTCTAATGAAACTGTGGTGCTGCGTCGGCGGGCAAGTGAAACACTATGTTGATTATCAACTCCGAGTTGATAAAGGTAAATTAACCGCCGTAGCGAAATTTCTAGAAGCTGACGTTTCGAGCGTTAGCCCTTCGTCGGAGCAAAGTGACGAAGCTTTAGCCCTTCGTCGGAGCTCCGACGAAGGGCTAACGCTCGAAACGTCAGCTTCTAGAAATTCGCTACGGCGGTTAATTTACCTTTATCAACTCCGAATTGATAATCAACATAGTATTTTTAGAGATAGATTCGCGCGGCCAAAAATTTTCTCCCGCGTTTTGCTTCTCGCTTGAAGATTTATGAAGGCTTCTTGCAGTCTATTTACCTTATGACGTGTTTATTTTTTTGCAGATGTCACATCACCATAGCAACGGAAGGATCTTAGATGCTCCGTAGCGGACGCTGCTTAATTAGAGTCAACAAAATTTGCTGACTAGTGCATGTTTTAGGCTATGTCTAAATGAATATTTGTGTGCATTTATTATTGTGCCATGTTACTTGAACGAATAAATTAATTATCGTTAATCAGTTGTCTTTTCTTTATTGGAAGAATGTTGACATAATTTTGAGGGTTTTTTCGTCGAAAGAAGAAGGAATTGTATTCATTTTGTGCACTGCATTTCGGGCTTAACTTTGCAGCGTTTGTAGCTTTTTCCTTCGGTTATTGGAAAATATTTAATTTATTTTACGCTGTCGCTAATAAGCAGGTGACGCATGGTACACGTGTATGACGTCACATCTGCATGTATACATTTCAATGTCTGAAGATATTACGCTCAATTACGTCATTGTATGTAACACAGGATAATCTATCCGATATTTGAAATGCGCCTAACCAATGTCTTGATAACAAGAAAGAAAATAACGTAATTGTTGGAGCTAATTCTTAAAATTTTGCTAACAAATATACAGTTTAAGGACGGTGCCTCCTTTTGTTACTGCGCATACGTTCTGCGCATAATTTATTGCGTCATTGGCGCGCGCACATACAGAACATTGCGGGATGGAGTTTCTATCCTCCCTGGTTTTGAACGTGGAGCTAGAATAGTCCATTTTACAGTTGTGTGCTTAGAATCCAGGCCTTTGAACAGAAGTGAGGCTGAAGGTGACTTTGTTGTGATACAAACCTTCCTTCTTTTCAAATGTAAATTATTCTGTTATTATGTAAACTAGTTTCTGATCTCTATCATCTCATGGTCACCCCTAACCTCGCTTTCATACAGAGGCTTGGTTACATTTCACAGAACTGTAAAATGGGGGTCAGGTTCCGCTCATCAGTATGCATTTATGAAAATAGTATGTACGAAGTGCGACAACTGATACCGAAAATACGCGAAATATTCATGAACAGGCTCCTTTAAATATTCTGTTTCTGCCTCAATACTCACACGTGCAAAGCACTGTCTGGACAAATACACGATTAATTGCAACGTATTGTTTTTGTCTACATGCATTGTTAACAATAGCCCGTGGGTTTACCATAATTACCATAATTATATTTTTGCATTAATCAGTGAGTGTTTGCTCGGGACGCCTTCGGAAGAGTATAACCAAGCAATTTTGTGTCCAAGAATTCAGCACGGATATATAATTTCATGAGCTGACACGGCAGGGAGGTAAACTAGTAGGTGTATTGTAGATTGTCATATCTGACGCAATTAAATAGGCTTTCGAAGGGAAGATTGAAGGCTTCAAATTCTAACACTTAACTGATCACTGAGTGGTAAAATCAACTTGCTTTGTGTTCTTCTCGCGGAGCAAACTTGGACACATGGTCATGTTTTGCAAAATTTTAGGCGAAGTAGCTTACAGCATTCCCGTAAAGCGCAATTCATTGAATAAAATACAGTCCTGGTAAACTTCCATTATTCCCCAATTGATACATCTTATAAGTTTTAGAGGAATCGGCTTCCAAACGTCCAAAATATAAAGCTTTTAAAAGTAACACCACTACTAAAATTTTGCCTTATGAATTTATTCATGGCCAGGTATTACAGTGATACAAATATTATATGAGCATTAATTTTGCCGGGACAAAAGTTTTTGTCACCTTAAAGTCGATTAAAGGGGGTGTCTCAAAGTAGAGGTTCCACTGTACTCTTCGATAACTATTGTGTTAAAAGTTTGAGAGCTAGCCCGATCAAAAATTTACTGAAGAAAGCTAATAGCGACCTTTTAATTGGGGTAGCCGTATGCAAAATAGTTTCACATTTTTTGTAATTAAATCTAAATTGTATACATTCCGTGAACGAAAAAAATATATATATCGACGAAATAGTAACGCACTACAGATCTTTCACTATAGTTTAATAACTATAGTTTCCGTAACTCGCACTAGTTATACTGAAAACCACGGTGAATTCTCCGTCAATATGAATGACGTGACTTGTTAAATTTAATCCCCATGCCTCAACACGTTTGGTCAGCAATTTTCCACTTTCGACTTAAGATAAACAAATATGATCGTATACCCTTGGGGGCAAAGAAAGACTAATGCTGTGAGGAATCGACCCGCAAAGAAGGGAAAAATAGCATCATAACCATAAATTTTCTTTCATTTCTGCATGGTCCTTTCACGTGCGCAGAACAACATCATTTTTTTATTCACACTTTTTTCAAGATTACAGTAACAATGTACATAAGGAATTAAAAACGGTTGTTAGTGGGAATAAATAAAGGGCGTATTTCGTGGAATAGAAGTGTGCAGAGGTCAAAGTAGCAAAGCTTTCGAGTTGGCCCCTGCATTTGAGAGAAAACTTGATTAACTTGAAATTTGTTCAGGTACAAGTAAATAAAATAAAATTTAAAAAAATACGTGATAAAATTTATGTTGCGTGCCTTTCCAACAATATTCACAATCTCCAATAACTTCTCGTGCACAAGGCCTACGTAACAGAATCAGCGATCAGAACAGAAATACCAGCTCAAGAATTTGACACTTTCCGTGAAAACAGCAAAATGTAAAAAAACAAAGCCAGTGTACATCGCAGCATAGTGATTGCACATCTTTCTATGATTAACTTGAACTCTGTATAGGCTATGAAATTCATGTTGCGTACCTTTCCAAAAAATATTCGCGATCTCTAATAACTTCTTGTGCACAAGTCTAAAAGCAGGTCTAAGCTACGCACTGTAACAGAAACAGCGACCAGAACAGAAATATCAGCTCAAGAATTTGTTAGTGAAAACAGCAAAATGTAAACAAAGCGGAAATTTGTGCAAAAGACTTATCCAGCAATGAAGCAGCACAAGTTCGCCTTGTGGACCTGTTTTTTAATTTTTCCCTCGCCTCCCCCTCCCCTCCCTTCTTATCATAATATTTCCCACTAATCTTTGCGAGTGTAGTTCATTTCCGCCATGTTGTGAAAAAAAGATGGCAAAAACATTGGTACTGAGCAGCAGGTCAGCAGGTCAGCAGGTTTGTTCTTTATTTAAAATCGCTTGAACTAGTGATATTATACTTTATTTGAAACATCAGCTAACTTGCTTTACTTTTGTTTGCAGCTCGGAGCCAGGAGACGCAATATGGAGGAATTACAGAAAGCTTTGTTCACCTCGTGCAAGAGTCGATGGCGGAAGAAGGTAAGATTTTAATTTCACAACTAAGGCTTAAGGACGGCTATGACTAGATACAGTCGAAGCTCCTGTAAGCGGACATCCTCAGGAAGCAGAAAAAGTATCCGTAACTGGAGCTGTCCGCTATTAAACGGTATTGTAAATACAGAGTTTGTATGATCGAGCTAGAGTTCAAACAGGGTTTTATTAGAGCTGTCCGAGAGTGTCCGCTCAGAGAGCTTCGACTGTATTTACATCAACGCCGCATGTACATGTACAGCCATCAGAGTTTCTTCTGCGTCAGTAGAGGCACATAAATAAGCTGACAGAATCCAAGATGTACATGTACATGTACTGTACATACAGTAATAGACCTGCAAACACATCAGGGCCATTCCATTTTATGCACCTATCAATGTTTTCCACGAGAGGGGGGGAGGGCGGGCGTACACGGGCATTTGACTCGATTTCTCAGCCCATGGGGAGAGGTTTTGATTTTATTTGACATCCAGGGAACTCCCCAGGGTCGGGCGATTTGACATTACTGGTTACCAGTCTCCAATCTGTTTTAGCAACGTGCCGATCGCGACGATCGTTCGACCGCGTGGTGAGTGGCACTTCAATTTTTATGCAGCTTTTTGTGATGCAAATCATACATTGTTGAGCTTTTGTTCACTTTTTAATCACATGTTTGTTTTATCGACAAGTGACAAGACAAGTGACAAGAGGTGGAGGATGGCGGACTTGACAGACTCAAAACCACATTTTGTAGATAAACATTTCCAATCTCACAGGGGGAATTTGACAAAGATTGACCACAAGATGGTGCTCCACAGTGGGGGTTATTGACACGAAAAAAATGAAAATGTCAAAATTTATTTATGCCCGTGGGTATGCCCGCCCTCCCCCTGGTCGGGGAAAACATTGATAGGTGCATTATATACAAGTTGATGAGGTCAGTCAACATACCTTATTATAGGAAATTAACGCTCCATGAAATTAACGCGAATTTTAAAAATTTGCGTTAATTTTTGTGAGCGTTAAATATTTCCGCGACACTAATTAAGTGGAGCGTTAATTTCCATTATTATAGCCTCAAATTTTGGATCCTGTACAGACATATTTGACACTTAGGAAACAATAGCTTTCTCTTTTTTGCACACCGTATTTCAGTCTTTTACAATGTAAAAGCCTAAAAAGCAATAAAACAATATTTCCAGTTCACCCTCGTTTTCAGAAGAGCAGTTCTCAACATCTGAGTTCTTGTATTTCGGCCAAAATATCTGTTTCTTGGTGTTAATCGCGTTAATTTCCTTCATTTTGAAATTTTACCTTCCCTCTCGTGTTAATTTCCTTTATTCGGAATTAATTTTCCCTCCAATTCGCGTTAATTTAAGTCGCGTTAATTTCAAATACCTTAATTAACACGAGCGTTAATTTCCTATAATAAGGTATACCCTCGAAGAAAACAAGATCAGAGTGCCGACACGATAACCCTCACAGAAAGTAGCAAATTTTAATTTTCCATTCCCCCTAAGAAAAAAGTATGTTTTCTCACCAACCCCCTCGGAAAATATGCAAAGATAAAAAGATGCTGATGAACTGACCCCCTTGGAAATTACCCATAAAATATTATCAAGGTTGAAATAGAATGTCCCTCATGTACAGGAGAAGCCATGTCATGTATAAAAATGTCAGTATAAAAATGCAGACTACTGTACATGCAGTTTGCAGCAGACTGGGTATAAAATGCGGACTGAGACCAAAACTATCACTTTGTCTTTAATATTCATGATTTATTTTCATGGGATCTTTTATTCAACCGCAGTGTCCAATGTCCAATATTGAGTGGTGATTTGATTAAATACAACAAAGTACAGTGCAATCCCGATTTCTCTAACCTCCAAGGGAAACAAAAATTGGTTTGAGAAATCAGGAGTTTGAAATATCGCGGGTAAAATTACAGTGAAACAAATCCAAGGGAAACAACTTTTGGTTAGAGTTGTCGGGGTTTTTGAAAAATCAAGGGTTTGAGAAATTGGGATATATATACTTAAATGCTAAAAATAACCTCCAGTTGGTGTGAAAATATGCATGGATATTTGTCTATGGACATTATCTGATTTGAGAAGCAAATAGCTTTCCATGAGAAAATCTTGACGAAAACTGTGAACTTCAAGGAACTGATAATGTCCAAAGACATGTATAATCAAGGCTCGCTTGGAATTATTTATGTATTAATTAGTCAATATTTTGTTTCTCGGCTTTTCTTTTTTTTCACCAACCGACCGACCGACCCACTTTCACGAGAGAGAGAGGGGGTAATGGGAAACAAAACATTTTATGGGGATGGCCTATGGAAGATTTTAAATTATGGAAATTTAGATTAGCTGTGTATATATGTCACACAATAAATCACCACAGCACAAAAAGTTATAACAAATATTTATTTAATGACATTCCACCCAAATACGTTTCCTGTGCTATGTATATATAGCAGCTTATATTTCTCTCCATTAGAAAGGGTATACAGCCCTAGCCTTACAAGCAATTTTACATGTGAAAAACCTCCCCTTGCGAACCTTTCCAAAACTGAAAGCAACGCTATGTCACTCAGACAAGACAATGCAGATGTACTTATAATCAATTTCCACCAATGCAAACTAAAAATACGGCAATGTTGCGACAATATGCCATAAACGTCTCTGACACGATTAGTAAACGAGTAAGTGCCACGCGAATTTGGCACCGAACTTTGAGCACAAAATTTGGACAAGTGGTGCTTAGGGCGCTTTCTGTCTAGGAGATTCATGCACATTCGACGAGAAATTGGCCAAAATTTCTGGAAAATTCCACTACGCAATTTCCTACAAACTCGTCATTTCTGATGTACACTTTGCAGACTGTATGGAAAATGGCGTCAAAATAGCGATTGATTTGTTTATAAAAATACAACTTTAGAACTAAAACAATTTACCTCCAGAATATAGAACATCACTTTCAGGCTGATTTCCTTTATGTTGACCGACAAATATGTTTTAAGCAGCTTTTGGCCCTTTGCAATATTACATGTACAAATAATAATTAGGGCCCGGCCGCACTAGGCAAATTTTTGTTTGTTTTGCAAAAATATCTGTCATCAGTGATTTTTTTTCCTACCAAAATTTTGTCAAGCCTTACCAAACTTCAAAGGCGCCGTCGTCCTGCCTCAGAGCAGGACAAAATTTTGTCAAGTGTGAAAACTGACAGATTCACACATGTTAATCTCAAGGTTACAGCAATGAATAATTATTATTCACTTACCTCGGTCCGTACAACTACTACATATCCCAAATTTACCTGCTAGCAGCACATAGTCATGATGTTTGAGCAGCACAATTTGCTTTATGAACAGTGCACGGTCCGATCGGGTACAAGTATCGCGTTAAAAAATGACAATGACAGTCGCGAAAAGCGGCAAGAAACAAGTCGTTTAAAATTTCAGTCCGAGAAGAAGAAATATTTAGTTAATCAGTTTGCGAATCATACCACGAAGGCAGGAGAGTAAAAACTTTAGAAAGTACTGGTTTTAAAAGATTGTCGAGGAGTTCAATGCAAAATTTCAGTTCCTACGTGATTGATATGGTGTCTGGTTCGCGAATAATTTGTCATGATTTTTGGTTTTCAAGTGCGTACCCGTTATCAAAATGAAAATTTGTAGTATATTTTGGTAGCGCCAAACAAATTTTGTCAGCCTAGTGCAGCTGGGCCCTTATTCATCAGCTCCACTTTGATTTTTCGTTTGTTCAAATTTCAATGGTTCAAAGTTTCGCTCCGTACTACAAAAGTCTGCGAAATTTTGCATCATTAAATTTCGCTACTTCATAATTTTGTTTTCATGAACAAAATTTTCATCAAATTTCGTTTTGAAGTGATTTGAAGTTTTCCGAAATTGCGTTTCCGAAATTTTGTGAGAACAAAGCATAAAAGTCATTGGAATTCGTTTGCATTACTTTTACACAATACTGTACTTGCATTTCAACGCGACCGAGTAGTCAGACAGGTTCTTTTGATGAGCAAGACTTCATAAATAGTGGTTATTGTTACTGTCTAGTGAGCGTGAGACAAATAAAAAAATTGCCTGTTGTTACCGTCTGAGAGTGGAGTTAAGGTTACCGTACATGTAGACCTAGGCTCGAGCACGGGCTCATTTTCCCGAACAGCAGCTTGTAATCGAGCCTAATGTAGACCTTCAAGGCACGATTTTTTACGATTTTATTTTTTCAGGCCAAACTACATTTTCCAAAAAAATATGTCAAAATCTTGAAACGCACATAATTATAAGTTATCCACAAAAACGTGTTTTGAAATAAAATTATATAACCCGCTAGAGTGTTATAAGCAAATAGAAAGTGTCAGTGGCAGGGCTTCCCATATTGTCCCAAAACATCCGCAAACAAAAATTCTGCGTTTTCTGGGCCAACTTCTTTGTTCTACAAATCAAATGAATAGAATAGTTATATTGCGCTCAACACTTGCCTCCAGGTTACACATAAAAATCTCCATCAAACCTACAAAGCAGAAGAACTTGGATATTGAACTGCTAGTTTGCAAAGCTAATTATTCGGCCTGCAGCTGTTCTTTAGGATGGAGAGATATCGGCCCAATTTTAAAGCCAGGGTTCAAAATTAACGGTTGTCCAGTTGTCCCGGACAACCAAAACGTATGCTGAGGCAACCAAATCTCACCGAGCGGTTGCCCCTTGGGCAACCTGATCTGCCAGCCCAATAAATTGGCTTGAAAGACGATATGAAATTGACACTCCAAAATCACTCGGCCGTGAAAGGTCAAACGCCCTGACTATGTCGGTAGTCCCTCATTTTTCTCTCCTCCTCGCATCGCGTCTTCTTGCGGGAGGTGATTTCCATGTACTTCACGCACACTAGCCCACTCAATCCCTGAGAAAAATGAGGGACTGCTCGTAGTCTACACAGCTATACTCGTTTCATTGCAAATAAAATGTATGAATGGGACAAAAACAAACTTTGATATATCAGTCTGTGCACCTCCCATCCTGGGCCTTTGACTCCCCCCCCCCCCCCCCCCCCACCCCCTTGGAATTTCCAATCCCTTCTGTCGGGGGGTGGGGGGGTAATGGATATTTTCTGGAACTGGAACTAGATAAATTATTGTATTGAGGAGATATTAGCGACCTTTAGATTGGAGTATGAGTATGAGATTGACTATGAGTACGACTTTCGAATTTCAAATCAGTCACGTTCCCAGAGCCCTTGTTCCTCCCTGTTTCTGACCAGTAGAGAATAAGATTGATGTTACATGTAGATGTGTTGATGTAAACCCTGCGCACTAGGTTTGAAAAGTCATACTTGTACTCAATCTCGTACTCGTTCTCCGATCTAAAGGTCGCTAATGTCTTGTTGTACCAATTCTCAAAACTATGGTTAACAGAAATGTTAGCCGGGGAATATGGTAAAGAGAACTTGGTAGTATTGTGAGCTTGAAACTAAACAGAGTAATCTTGTTTTCCAGATGAGATGCAAACAGAAGAACCAAATGAAACAAAGCTTCGGCAATCAGCATGTAACAGTTATTCAGGTGAGTAAAACAATAAATCAGAGAACAGGGTTCGTACAGGTCCTTGAAATCCTGAACTGTCCTGGAAAGCCCTGGAAAACCCTGGAAGTTTGTAAATTCAAGGGAAAATGCAGTGACATGAAAAAAGATCTAATGATTGGCTGAATGATAGGCTTATCGACTGACCAACTGTATCATTGACTAAGTTTAAAATAAAATGAGATCAGAGTGCCAAAAAATTGTTGAATGTCCAGATGGTTAGCCCTTTATTTGTGTATGGTTATACAGTCAACTCTCTCAAAGTGGACACCACTGTAAAGCGGACACCTCCCTAATTAAGGCAGACATGAATGGCTGGTCCCAGCCAAATTTCACTTGTTTGTCTGTAATGTACTAAACTCTCTTTAAGGCAAACACTTCTCTAAGGTAGACAGCGGACACTTTTTTAGCAAAACTCTGGTGAAAAATACCTCTCAAGGCGGACACTAGAAGTGTATTTTTTGCATAATCAATAGATTATAGGCCAGATATTATTTTCAATTGAAGGGTCAAGTCGAAAACTATGCTAAGTGAGCAAACGCGCTTTGCTCACTTATCACTTAGCATAGTTTTCGACTTGACCCTTCAATTGACCTACCACAGCAATAATGAACTCATAGTGATCTGATTACAAGAAGATGTACTGTGTGTATTTTATAATCTGATGAATGTCTTTGTGAGCGAATTCCGAGGAAGGGTCCGATGTCACAGGTTTCTATATTGTCAAGTGACATTAACTCTTTATACGATGGACACCTCTCTAAGGCAGACAGCTAGAGCTGATCCCGAGGGTGTCCGCTTTAAAGAGAGTTGACTGTATACATGTACTGTAGTTACTAACATGCTAAACAATTGGCACACTAATTTACAGACAGAATTATTGACCGACTAACTGGTAGACTGCCTCATTGATTGACAAGTCCGTTGATACACTTTACATGTACAGTGTACAGTACAGTGTACATGGACACATTTAAAATGTGACACTGAATTTGTAGGCAGTTTTTTTCAAACATAAACAATACATCTTTTACATGTAGTTGGTAAAGCAAAGTTGTATTTTGAATTTCACACTGAAACAGGTTTTAATCTTTTTTTTCCAGATCAGATGCCATTGGACCAAAGCTTCAAGACTTTATCTTTAGTAGTGCTGCATGTTTTACTTTGCAATCCAGCTCTTGAGTGAACCAGGTAAACAAAACTCTTCTATAAGCCAAGTTCTGCTCTTGACTTCAGACATGCCAACTACCTTGCCATGGTTCATTTGCACAGTGGATAAGTAGAGCTCTCCAAAGTTAATAATAACTAAGTGGACTGTGTAACTGACATACTGATTGGATTACTGTACCAATGAACTGGATTATTATTTGAATTACAGACTCTCATAACTACCATTTGACTGATTGCCAAATGACTGGCTGCCTGATGGACTCACTGCAGGGTGTTAGTTAATAATAAAACTGATCGACAGACTACTAACATTGACAAACTGACTGATTGAATTACATTTACAGATTGAGTGACAAACTTATTGAGATGGAGACTAAATTGCTGACTGACTGACGGACTGACTGACTGACTGACTGAGTAATGGATAGACTGTCTGACTGACCGACTGACTGACTGACTGACTCACTGGCTGCCTGGCTGCCTGATGGACTCGCTGCAGGGTGTTAATAAAACTGATTGACAGACTAATAACATTGACAAATTGACTGATTGAACTACTGTACATTTACTTACTGATTTGAGTGATTGAGTACTACAATGTAAATTGCTGACTGACTGACCGACTGACTGACTGACTGAGTAACGGATAGACTGTCTGTCTGACTGACTGACTGACTGACTGATTACATGTAAGTGACAGACTAAATGACTGACTGACTGGCTGCCTGATGGACTCACTGACAGGGTGTTAATAATAAAATTGATTGGTGGATTAATAATATTTACAGATTAACAGACTGATAGAACTACTACGGTACTTTACTGATTGAATGACCGGCTTATTGAGATTGAATACTAAATTGCTGACTGACTGACAAACTCTCTGGATGACTGACTGACAGACTGACTAATTTGCAGACTAAATGACTGACTGATTGATTGTCTGACAGAATGACTGACTGACTGATTAAGTGACAGACTAAATGACTGACTGATTTTCTGACTGACTGAGTCATGGACAGATGGACAGACATACATGTAACTCATGGTTGTCACAGGTCAGGAAAAAGTCAGGGAAAAACATTTCAAGGCAAGAGAAAAGTCAGGGAATCAAGCTTTTAGCAAGAAGGGCATCAAGGTGCCCTGTGTGTGGGCGCCCAATCCTAGGAGAAAAAATAACGAAAAACACACCAAAGCCTTAACAAATTTATACGGGACATGCCTCTAGGACACCCACTTTTCAAATTCTGGCTAAAAGCATGAAGGGTCGAATTTAGTATCTGGTCAAGGAAATTCTAAATTTCTTATCAAAGTCGGAGAATTTAGTATCTTGTCTGGGAAATTCTAAATTTCTTGTCAAAGTCCGAGAATTTGGTATCTTGTCTGGGAAATTCTAAATTTCTTGTCAAAGTCAGAGAATTTAGTGTCTGGTCAGGTTAATTTTAAATTTATTGTCAAAGTCGGGGAATTTAGTATCTGGTCAGGGCAATTCTAAATTTATTGTCAAAGTCGGAGAATTTAGTGTCTGGTCAGGGAAATTCTAAATTTATTGTCAAAGTCAGAGAATTTAGTGTCTGGTCAGGGAAATTCTAAATTTCTTGTCAAGGTCGGAGAATTTAGTATCTGGTCATGAGGGAAATTCTAAATTTTTGTTGTCAACATCGGAGAATTTAGTATCCGGTCAGTGAGGTATTCTAAATTTCTTGTCAAAGTTGGGGAATTTTATTTTAAGGTTGGCTCAGGTTTTGATAATGACAGTCTTAACTTTGGTCAATGAAAATGGTTTTCACCAAAGAAAATTGGCTACTTTCCATTTGATCAGTTTCTATTTCTCCATGGGTGGCAACCATGAATCTAATTGATGGACTAATTTATTATAATAAATAGACAAACTGACTAATCAACTACAATATACTGTCTGATTAATTGATTGGCTGACTGAATGACTGATGAACAGATGCAGACTGACTGACTCACTGTCTGTCTGACTGATGAACTGACTGTCTGAATGACTGACTGTCTGACTGATGAACTGACTGTCTGTCTGTCTGACTGACTGACTGATGAACTGACTGACTGATGAACTGACTGACTGACTGACTGACTGTCTGTCTGACTGACTGACTGTCTGACTGACTGATGAACTGACTGTCTGTCTGTCTGACTGACTGACTGATGAACTGACTGACTGATGAACTGACTGACTGCCTGACTGACTGTCTGTCTGACTGACTGACTGTCTGTCTGTCTGACTGACTGACTGATGAACTGTCTGACTGACTGATGACCAGATGGATGGACTTACGGTCTTCAACTGATTGATTGATTAATAAACTGATTGACAGACTAATTAACACACTATCAAATATAACTACCACACTGATTGACTGAATGATCGGTTGAGGCACTGACCAATGAATGATGGACTGACTGAGAAATTAACAAACTGATTGATAGATTACAAATGTACATTGCCAAACTCCATGTGCCTTGTCAATTGTTCGACTGACATCTGCTGATTGATTGACGGAGCTTATCATACTCATTGACTGGCCGATTGACTAACAAACGGACCAACTAATTGACACGGGTCCACCCTGCAACTGACCAATAACTTCGCTTTTATAGAGAGGCTCTATATATTCATGTGTTCGTAGTGTAGACTGTTTACAGCTTCTCCATTTTCGCAGAAGATCTTGGAAGAGGCATGGAACCAAGGAATCACAAGTGAGGCAAGTGACCAAGAGCCCTTGCTCTCAGGGCTCCTGTGGACACTTGCTTTACTTGTGATTCTTCAGTCTTGTGCACCTTTCATGATCTTGTTAGAAAATAGAGATTGTAATAATCTACATTGATTGGTCTTGGTAGATTGCATGTCTGGGGTATTTAATACAGTTGAACCTCCCTGAGTGACCACCTTGCGTAAAGTGACAAATCCTATATGAATACATGTCAAGTGCAAAAAATTGTCTAGTGCACCCAAATAATGGTAAGGTTTAGACAAAACGGTTTATTGTAGGCAACTACAATGGTTTGGCAAAATGGGTTGTCGCCTACGGCTGGTTCATCTGTATCCTTGATTACTGTAAACTTGATGGGTATGTTTTTTTAAACCTCTCTTGCTTATCCTCTACTTTCGGATTTTGATTTTTTTTTTTCGTGGTAACTTTTAAAGTACTCTCATTCAAGATTGCAGCAGAAATGTTTCGTTTTGTCAAAAAGTTTCCTTTTGCAACACGTTTTTGAAAAGAAATGTGTCATTTTCAATGTTATGAAATTGGAATACTTGAAAATAACAAATTACATGTGGTTTTGCATTGCGTGACTGAATTGCTTTGTGTTACCAAAAATAAATGACATGTCACGTAAGACGAGAAGTACACTAGAATACATTTAAAAACTCCAAGACTTGAAAATAACAAATTACTACATATGGTTTCGCATTGCGTGACTGAATTACTTTGTATTACCAAAAATAAATGTCACACAAGACAAGAAGCACATTGCAATACATTTAAAAACTCGGCTATAGTTGGGCTAGTATTTTAATTCTCTCAGTTGCAATTATTTTGGAAAGAAACTATCTCTGTTTGCGCTTTAACAAAGACTTAAATTCATTATATTTTGTCTGTTTTTTGGTAGGAAAAAAAACAGCGATTTCCACAACAATTTATTGCAAAACAGAAGTTCAAAATATTACCATAGTTTTATTTTCTCGTTTTTAAGCCAAGTTTGTTTTGTCATAGATTTAGAAGTGTCAACTAAAATTTTGCTGCAATTTTGAATGAATTTTTCACAGTTCGGAATAAAATAACGCGCAATCATTTCTAAACCAGTCTTACAGAGGAAGCACAATGGATAGGTTTTGGAAAACGTGCTCTGAGCCATTCAGTCCCTAGTGATGAACATATTATTTCTCCTTACAATATCAATACATTGTCAAGCAGACTGCTGATGAGAATAAAGAAAATGATCAACTGATTTCTCAAAACTAACATTCACGGCAATCTCAGTATTGTGAGGAGAATTAATATTTCCAGCTTGGAACTGAAAGGTTTATGTTTACAGTAATTGCGAACTCTCAAGAAAACGGTACTATGAAGACTTAGTTTTAGTAAACAGTTCGTTTCTGTGACGAAGTACGCCATAGAGACGTGTTGTTAACATTGCAGAACGCGTAAAATGAATTTAATTTGGTTTCGAAGCATGCAGACAGCCACAATGTTCAGTAGAGTTTATAATCTTCACAGCCTTTCTTAGGATTGTCACGCAACCGGGCGTCACATCATGTCACGCTTGTCCCTTTGCGTGACGACCCCAAGAAAGGCTGTGAAGATAACAAATTGTACTGAACATTGTGGCTGTCTGCATGCTTCTGAACCAAATTAAATTTATTTTTATACGCGTTTTGCAATGTAAACAACACGAATCTGTGGCCTACTTCGTCACAGAAACGAACTGTTTACTAAAACTAAGTCTTTTTAGTGTCAAAGTTTTCTTGAGTCTTCGGCAGAACTTGGCTTATATTGGGGAGTTTATCTGGTTCACTCAAGTGGTTGGATTGCAAAATAAACAGCACAGTTTAGGAAGAAAACTATTTTATTGATGATAAAAAAAAATTAAAAAAAATAATCTAGCCAATCTTTGTCTCTGCTATTGGGTTGCTTTCACTCTGCTGCTCCAAGTCAGTCTTGTTTCTTCAGTCCTCATTTAATATTCCAACTTTAAAATCCTGGTCTGTTTTATCCGATCCCTTGATCCAAGCCAGGGACAGTTGAACACTTGGAAGAGTTGACCGTTTGCTCTCAAGTGGAGAGGACAGTGTAAAGGAAAGTGAGAGTTTGCTCCCCATGCCTCCAGGGTCTCGTTCTTAATTTGTCACAATGCCACAACCAAATAAATTTATGCAAAAAATGCTAATTCACAAGCCAATGTCACGCAAAACGTACGCAACCTGGACAAGAAAAACCGAAGTGCTAAACTGTGGCACTCAATTTCAGTGCATCACTTTTGAAATCAAAGGAAAGATGAGAACACGAATCCCCCAGTCTGACTTCCCTGCCGATCCAGCCGATCGTCATCCCACAAACTGCACCAAATAAAGCACAAGTCACTAAACATCTCTCATTTTGTGAAGCTACCGATTTCAGGTTACTCTCTCTAAGTTTCTCTTTAATTTAAATGAAAGAAAATAGCCGATATTTGTGTAAATTAGTAAATAGGAAAAGGTTTAGTGTTGTACAAAATGGCTGAAGAAGCACATTCAGCTCTGTTTGTTTGTTGTCCTATTTCAAATCACGTGATGTTCTCAGGAGAATTGTTTTCGAATTGCTAATCAGTAATCAAGTGCGCGTGAATAAAACAAAAGAACAAATCGCCCGTGATTTGAACCGAGCAACAAACGTACGAAGCTGAATGAGTCCGAAAATTGTTTGAAAATAAAATAAGCTAAATAAATAATCCGAATTTGTTGCTTAGAGTTTTAAAAATTTGGAAAGCTAAATCGTATTTATTTAATGTTTAGGTTTTAAGAAATGTTTTTGACGCCCGATAATTTTTTTAAAAGTTAAAACAGAAAATATAATTTTACCGAATTTTATTTGATTTGAAAAATCAAATTGGAAAAGGTTAAGAGTTGTTTTGAAAAAAAAACCGCGAGGTTTCGGTTTAATAGCGCATTCAGCTCTATTTGTTTGTTATCCCATTTCAGATCACGTGATGTTCTCTGGAGCATTGTTTTCGAATTGCTAATCAGTAATCATGTGCGCGTGAATAAATAATTTTTAAACAAACCTCCAGAGAACGTCCGTGATTTGAACTGAGCAACAAACATACGAAGCTGAATGAGTCCGAAAATAATTTGAAAATAAAATAAGCTAGTAAATAAATAATCCAAATTTGTTGCTTAGAGTTTTAAAAATTTGGAAATGAGCCAGGAATTTGAGGGAGTTGCTAGAGCTAAATCGTATTTATTTTAAGGCTATTTATTTTATCAATTTCAAAATAAAGTATTTGAAGATTAAGAAAAGCAAAAATTAAAATATATATATATATTTTTTTAAATAAAATTGGTGGTGAGATTTTTTGATTAGTTTTTCGATATTGAAAACTGAGTTTATAATTGAAGTGCTTAAAACAATCAATGCCAGATGTTTCAGGATAACCCTTCACCAATGGACTGATTACCCGTTAAATTAAACAATGCTGTTTTATTGAACAGTTAATCAGTCTACTAATGAGGGATTATCCCTCAAACATCTGACATAGTTTGTAATAAATTGCTTTGAGAATGATCCTATTTGCCACTCCAGAAACATCAGGCAGACTGCGCATCAACTTTCGACACTAGGATTTCTGGGATTGTTTGGGTAACAGTGTGAGCTATGATTAGTCGACGGTTTCCAATGGCAACCGGCATCAATCAATCATAACAAACATTGGTTACCAAACAATCCCAGAAATCCTAGTGCTGAAAGCTGGTGCTCAGTCTCCCCAAAGTTGCTGGAGTGGCCAACTGGTGTTATTTTGGAGAATTTTTTAAGTTATAAATTGGACGAAAATGAAAATTGATGATGAAAATAATTCAATTGTACGAAATTATTTAGGAAAATGAGACTTAAAGAAAAATTCACTAAGAATAAAATTTTGTTATTTTATTCTTAGTAAGAAAATGCTAATTTTTAAAAAAAATTATTTGGACCTATGATTTATAATAAAAAATTTTTAAGAAAATAAGGTTTAAAGGAAAATCAAAAAATATAAATTATTTTATTCTTAGTAAGAAAATGCTATTTTTGAAAAAAAGATGATTTGCTTATAATAATTATTGGACCTATGATTTATATTAATTTTAGTTTTAGTTTTTAAATTAAATGAAAAACTTAAAAGAGAGAAAACCGTAACCAGTGCAACCCAATCTGAGAGACACCCAGTGACCAACAGCTAAATTTGATGTCATTTGTGAAAATCCAATCAAGTCAGACTGATGAAATTCGTGCTCACCTCTGTCCTCGATTTCTCCAGAGATACACCTTCCTTGAGCCCCAACAATTCAGCACTCCTGTTTTACGACCATGGTCATGAAATGTTCCCGGATACATAGACTGCAAAGAAGCACCTTGCCGTGCCGAAATGTGCAAAATTGATGGTGTGGTATTGTGACAAATTAAATGAAACCCTAAAGACACGAACAGCAAACTCTCACCTTCCTCCACACTGTCCTCCCCACTTGAGAGCAAACGGCCAACTCTTCCAAGTGTCCAACTGCCCCCAGCTTGAATTTCAGGATCAGACAAAGTTTCCCAGGATTTCTCAGTTGAAATATTTCAGAGGACATCAGAAACACACCTTCTCAGAGCTTCAGAGCTTCCACAACCCAGCAGGGACGTGATTGGCTAGATTTGTGTGTGTGCCACCTGTAGTCCTCTGGAATTAAATAATACCCTTAAAACTTATTAGTAGATATACAAGCTCATTAGCACCATAAATAGACTAGTAGAAAGAAAACATGGCTTTTCTTGGTAATACAAGTCCCAAAAGAAAAAAGATTGCAACCTTAACCGATCTAGCCTGCGAGTAGGCTGCTGTGCTCAGGTTACTGAACAGTAAAATGCCAGCTTAAACATGCCGGCTTAAATAAATCCATAGCATTTGTGGAGCAAATCGATGAGGAAATTCAAAATATCGTGATTTTGTAACACCAAGAAGTAACCATGAATGCAAAACAAATATGTTGGTCATCAACAGTCTGCATTATTTGACTTATTAGTCCTATTAGTGCCTTGATCATGTCAATAAAATCGCAAAAAGGTTTCATCATGTACTTAATGCAAGAGTTGCAAGATTTTGTTTCTAGCTTAAAATGAAAAAAAAAAAAAAAAAAAGAAACCTACATGTAGCAGTAAGTTAAAATGCAGACTGTTGATAATTAATTCTACTTAATAATATATTTATAATAATACCTTAAATTTATGCTAAAATGAACAAAAAGGAAAAAAATTAATTAAAATAATCCAGAAAGAAAATGAAAATAAAATAAGTCCAATGGGCACTGTAAAAAGCCTGACAAAAAACAGGTCCTTATAGTAACCATCTGGTAAGTGTGTTTTTTTTAAGAATGTTTTCTTTTTGTAAAATTGCCACTCAAAATCTTTTCTATGTAGAAATTTGTGGATTAAGGCCAATATTTTTTTGCATCATTTGAAATGTTGATTAATCTTGAAAACAATAAAATGCAACTCAAGATGTTAAATATAATGAAGTGGCAACAGAAAGGAAAAGTTTGAAATATTATTGTGCTAATGAGCTTGCTGATCTACTTATACAAAGTAAGCAAATATAAACAAAGGAAGCATTAAACAAAAAACTGGCAAAATCCTGGTAACTAGAAGTGGAGCGTAAAATGAAATCTGTTTGCTCAGGCCACATTTTGCGGATGAAATAATTCTTATCCAAACTGTTAGAATGAAAATGAGCAATAATTGACCGACTATCTTGTTAAAGTTAAATTTATAACAAGAATGGTTCAATCTGAATCTAGTATGCAATTAACTGGATCGCTGATTGGAGTCAGAGGTCTATGCTGCTACATGTAGTGCTCATAGCATAAAAGGTATACATTTGTAAGGTAAAAGGTATTATTGTTTGTCTCATGATGTAGTCACAAAAGATGTAGATCATGACAGTTCAAATGCTTACTGCTCAAGTCTTCATCGCCCAATAAACAAGACTATAGCAGTAAGCAATCAAAATGCTGTGGTCTACATCCTAATTAAGTGACTACATCATGAGACAAACAATAATATATTTTATTAATAATTTAATTTAATTTAATGAATACTAGCTGCAGTGAGAACTACATGCAGCAACTAAGATCTCTGACTCTAACCAATGACCTAATCAATCATATAATTTAGTGATGCAGGAAAATAAAAAATTCAGAAAAACACACTTGTTTGAACAATGGTGGCACACACACCTACATTAATGTAAAAATAATTATCTGAAACTTGATGCTCATTGTCAACATTAATGTAACCTACAATCAGATTGACTTTTCTGTGCTCTTATTCTCTTATAAGAGTGCAGAAAAATTAGCCAGATCGCAGCATAACATTAATGGGGAAGTAATAACAAAAAAAACAAAAAAAACCTATTAACCAAGAACTAACTTGAACGGGGGTTGTAGAACAACAGCTGGGTGAAAAACCTCCCCGTACGTCCACTTGCCCCTAGGAGGAAAACCCCGGGCCAGCTGTACCCCACGTTCAAAGGCCTCCCGGGCTGGGCCAGATAAATAGAAAGTTGTAACTACTACTTAACTACCATACTTAATGATAATAAATCATCTTGCCCCATCAATTATTGTCCCAGGCCTCTACTGTCCTTCCTCTGGTCTCTCCAGGTCCATTGCAAGGCCCATTATGTCTTGTGATGCTCTCTATCAAGTTCAATATCCTGTGATGTAACAAACATTTCAACTGTTAGTTATGTGTATAACCCAAACAAACAGCTGTAAAGATAGATTTTATATCACCATGTGGGTTTATTTTTGATCATTCAACATCCATAAATGAAATTTCATGTAGATTGAAGTAACTCAATCACCACAACTAGCTTTCTTAGCTTTCGCTACTTATGGATAATAATTAAGAATTCATCATTATTTTTTGAAAAGGCAGCGTTGATTAATAAAATAACAGTGTTTAAGTGCATCTGTCATGAAAAACCGACCACCTACATTATACTGTAAAGGTAATAAGGTAAAGCCGTTTGGGGCCAAACTGGCCACACTAACAGAGCTTTATATCCCAGTTTCCACAGCATCAAGCAAACTAGGAGTATTGCAACTCCACCTGAGTGGTATGCTAGTGCAACGCAGGGCTATGTACCCCCAAGCATTTTGTTAGGTTGCCCTAACAGTTCGCCGCTTCAGTAATTTCCATAATGGTGGGATGGTCCAGATTTCATGACAATTTCTGTGATGCTGGGACGGTTGAAATTCAGTAAAATTGCTTGTAAGCTTATGTCGTCGAAGGGTTGTAAACATCGCGAGTACCTCGACTTTGACCGGTTCGCTGATGTTCTATTACACACACCCGTAGAAAATGCCTTTCTAACGGCCAGACATCACTGAAACTTCGTCAACTACGCCATTCCACAACTCTGAGTGCATGGAAAATAAATAATCGAAGAAAAACGGCCTCGCATAACTTTTCGACTCCTGGCACAACTTTCCGACTCACAATCTGCTAGTCGTTTCTCTTCCTCGCTTTCTTCCTTCCCAGCATCCCCCGCGTCTTGCGACTCCCAACAAAGGAAACAAGAGAGACGACTGGGGACGAGTCAGGGTGGGGACCAGAGGGGAAGAGAAGGCCAGGACAACCAAAAACAACATGGAGATGAATGGTTGAGGACGAAAGACGAACAGCTGGGTGTGAGTCATGGGCGACTGTCAGAGCTCTTAGCAGAAAATCGAAGTGGATGGAAGGAGAACATCCAAGTTTTATGTGCCTTATGGCATGAAGAGAAATAAGCGTAAAGGGAGTGTTTCACGGTTCATCGCATGTGCCGGCTTATCAACTCTATCCGTTTAAAAAATCCCACTCACATGTACTTCTCGATACTTCAGTAATCACCTACTATACTTAGTCCAAGCAAAACGACGAATGATCAAAACTCGCAAAAAATTTCAATGGATAGTACACCAAGAATGTTGACATTGAAAACCAGAATAAATTACCTGAATAAAGTGTTGGCCCGAAGGATTTATTCTGGTAATTTATTCTGGTATTCAAATGCCGACATTCTCGGTGTAATCCGTTGAATTTGGTCATTCGTCATTTTGCTTGGACTTATTATAGCATGTGGTTACTGTAGTATCGAGAAGAACATGTGAGTAAGGTTTTTTAAATGGATAAACTTGATAAGCCAACACATGCGCCGAACCGTGAAGTAACGACCCCCCTAAAGTAGCGAGCGCCCAAAAGTAACGTCAAAAATAAGTGGTTGCTAATAAATCCAGAAAGTAGCGAGACCAAGGTTTTTTAATAATTATACATAGTGATACTGTATACATTGTACATGTATATATTTTCCAATCAATAGTCAAATGTATAAGCCATATCGATCTTTGTGCAGTGTCATAACTTGATCATGAAGTTATTAACAGGAACGTTTCTTCAAATTAAGATTGAAAACTAAAAAAAAAGGTTGAAAACTTTATCGCACTGAGATATGCGTCATGGAATAGAAACAGTTTACGTTATCTGACTAGCTTTCCTCCTCTGAGTCTGAATCAGAGAATAATTCAATTTTCTCTACATCGGCTGATTCACCCATGTCTTTTATTTTGGGTTGCCCAAAAGTAACAACCCCTCAAAAGTAGCGAGCCGTAAAGGCTGCTAATTCCCAGAGCTTTACATAAGTATCGTCAGTCTGACACAGAATGCCATCTGAGCTATCAATTAGGATTTTGCTACCCTCTTAGGAGCCATATCAAAGTAAGAATTTATTCAATACCTTTTGTTTTGTTACATTTTTCATAGATTTACATTCGATTAGAGTCAATTTTGATTTATTGTACTGTACATTTCTGTTAGATCGTACTAAGTTTTTGTTCAGCATTTGTTTACATTAAGATATTGTCGATTTTGCTTTCTAGTTCAAACCACATCATTCTACATCGACATCTAAGACACATCATTCAAATTTAATGACAAATAAAGCTATCATCTAGACATTGTATCAAATAAACATTATTGAAAATTTATGTGATGCTGGAGTGGTCGAAATTCAGTGAAAATTTCTACAATTCCTTGATATCAGTGATTTTTCGTTTTCATGGCTCTCGGGTCAGCACTCTGACAGATGCACTTAAAATGTGTTGAATTGCAAAACTTTTAAATGAAACATGACATTTTGGAATTTCAAATAAAGAGGTCAGTATGTACCATGAGGTACCCAATTTTTTGGAAAACATTTTTAACATAAATTTCAGTTCCATTTTCTTTCCCTCTTGGAATTTTAGTGGGTTTTTTTGGTCAAATGGAGAGGGCAGATTACTTTGTACAATATAGAGCAGTTTTCAACTGGGTGTCATAAAACAAAAACAAAACCAATCACAACAAATGTTAATTAAGCAACAAAATGGACCAATAAGAACTTGAAGCAAAGACACGTTAGCGCCAAGCACGGGAAAACAGGTGACCAATTTTAGTTTTGCACCTGATTGGTTGAGTACATATTTTTTTTGTACGTTGGATGGATGGAAACTTTATCCAGGGTTAGGCCGGTATTCATAGGGGCCCTGCATAGTTGGCACAAGTTTTTTAAGCCAATCATAGAGCATAGTAAAGCAAAACCAAAGCAATTGTGGATTACTTTTGACGCTCAATTGAAAACCGCTCTAGGTGGCGAGGTGACTATTCAGAAATTTGATCAGGAATGTCTGGAGAGATGGTAACAGTGTATTTACCTGGTTAATCATGGTCTAAATGGTTTGGATGTCCATGCATCTAGGCTTGTCCACTGTCCATGTCCACTGTTCATCCAGACTTGTCCACTGAAAAATTCAAAATAGTAGGAAAATTTTCATTGATATGCTGCCACCTCATATTGCACATGCAGAGATAGTACTTGATATCGGGCAAAAATAATTGCAAGTTTTGTTTAATTACAATTTAGTGAATTACCATGAAATTTCACTTGTAATATATTCCCACCAGATATACATGTACCCGCACACAAAGCCAAATGGACCTAGATGAGTAAGTTGGGAGAATCGGCCGAAGGCTTTGCGAGTGGGTAAACCTGGAGAGAATATGTTCCATCGCTGTGGGGAGGAGGGTGGGGCGTTATCGTCTTGCAAGAGTTCAGACCTAAATTTTACTGACCTACATGTAGGCTGAATTACGAAGCGGGCTGCTTCATAAACAGGAAGGAGGTCTATGGTTATGCCGCGCATTCCACGGGACACGCTGGGAATATAAAGTAGTGTATGATTGTTCATTTAGGTTTTTTGTGCGTATTTCCCTAGTGAGAATAGTTCAAAATTTCAATACCTCAAATTTTCAATCTACCCTTGCAAATTTTCATCGAATTTTAGCTTGAAAGGGCACTATGGTTCGCTCGAAAGTTCGTCCAAATTTTGCGGAAACAAAGAAAGAATTTTGTCGAAATTTGCTCTCATTACTTTTGCACAGTACTATAGAAGTCCCCATCACTGATGGGAGGAGGGAGGGCCAAAAAAGGAGTCTAAACCGAAACACTCAGGGGGCATTCGTGAATGCATACTGTAAATTTTATCCTTGGCGCCCCTCCTACAGTGAAAATTTAAAATAAGTGCCCCCCCCCCCCTCGAATAAGCGCATCCCCTCTCCCCTCCCCTCCCCCTCTGTATTTTTTCTGTCAGAGTACTGAGACAACAAAGGTTAAGTATTAGTGTTGGTCATGCTTAATCACTCGCCAGCCATTTTTTACAACCATTGGTAATTCAGAATAAAAAGTACATGATTGTATTATTATCATTACAAAAAGTGGCCATACACATACTATATCTGGCCATGATTTGGGAAAAAGTAAGTAAGTGCCATCCCTGCCTCGAATAAGCACCCCCTGTCTTATTCTCGATTTGAAATAAGCGCCCTGGGCAAGATGATTTACGGTAACTGTACAACAACAGCTGGTCAGGAGGAGGGCATATAAATACATGACCACTAAAAGTCCATTGTACTAAATACCCCAGGTACAGTATACAACTAAACAAGTATGGTGAAAATCTAAACAACAGACATAAGAAAGTCAAGAAACCCAGAAACTGACCAATAATAATATTGGTCAATTTCTGGGTTTCTTTTGACAGTAGCAACAATAATTATTATTATTGTCAAGTAGAATCTCAGAATCGCTTCATTTATTTGGGCAAACAAACTTTTAACATGTAGTTTTCAAATACCTATTTATGATATGCTGTGTATATCTACATGTATTTATCAAAACCTACATCAAAACATCAATCTGTAGGATTTGGTCATAGTTAAGGAAATGTAATCTATAGTTGAGTTTGTTTGTTTGTTTGTTTGTTTGTTTTTTCAGGCAAAGAAACTGATGCCAAGGGGAGATTTTGTCAGGCCCACTATGCTGCTGGCCCCCCAAAACCCCAAAAAGCCAAAATTGGAAGTATTCAGGCTACAGTGTATTTACCTGTATTCGTTATCCTAGTGTTTTGGAAATCAGTCTCCATCACCATTCCCCTGGCACCAAGATTCTGGTAAAAAGGCTGGTAAGCCTGGTAAAGTGTGGTTAAACCAGACTCACCAGGCTTTTTTGAAGAAAAACAGTTTGGTCAAAAGTCAGGTAAGTCTGGTTTTACCAGGCTTTTCTGATAAGTCTGGTTCAAATTGACCTTGAAAGCCTGGTAAGCCAGGTTTTGCACTTAAAACAGGAAACCCTAAAAGCCTGGTATGTTGGGTTTTACCAGGCTTCTCTGGTAAAGCGTGGTTGTAAAACCTTACCCAAAATGTCTGGTAAGCTTGGTATGTTGGATTTTTCCAGGCTTTACTGGTAAGCCTGGTTATATAACTTCACCTGAAAAACCTGGTTTAAGCCTGGTCTAGAAAATATTTAAACTAAAAACCCAACTGTATGGTCAGTTGGTTTTGCAACCTTGATCCAGGGAAGTCAAGTTCTAAAGGCTATATGTACAGGTATCTCAAGAGCCTGGTATTAAAAAAATAATTCTGGTTTGACAAAAATGAACCCACTGGATTTGCCTATAAAAATAAAGTAATTGAGTTACTTTTGTATTCTTCTGTGGACGTGACATATACCGATAATAACATTCCATTAAGTATTTTTTAAATTAAATAATAACAGAAAAATTAATGCTTCCCTTCAAATGAAACTAATACTCCAGAGAAAAAAGTGAATTATTAATAATTTTCAACCTGAAGGCTTTAAAAGATAAAAAAAAATAATACTTGTAGTTACCATATGGTAAGTTAAATGCTGCCGTTAAATTTCAAAAGAATTACAATTTAATTTATCAGAAAGAGAATATAAATATTCCTCTAAATCAGAGACATGGGCATATTTCAAAACAACTGACAGCACTGGTATTAGGATCAGGAATGCCTACAGAATGCCTACAGAATGCCTACAGAGTTTCTGGCACGAGAATTAAACACATAAAAAGCAGTATCTATACTTTCGATACTTTTTATTATCTTTATTATAGCCATAACATTTGACATAACCTTGCAATACTATTTAAAAGTATAATCAACTTTGTGGAAAGTACTATATTCGATTCATCAAGGCTGAATGAAGATCAAAGACTGTACGGTGGCTCTAATTCACACTTGTTTCCAACGGCAAATTGTTGACCGACCATGTCTCTGCATCATAAATGTGCCTACAAAAGCACTCAGATACATGTTGTCTCCTGTGACAAGATACGATCTATTCGTTCCGAACTCCACAGTTGAACAGGCAAGAGTCTCGCACACAACAGCGCCGACAAGCTCATC
This sequence comes from Desmophyllum pertusum, assembly GCA_029204205.1. NCBI lineage: Eukaryota > Metazoa > Cnidaria > Anthozoa > Scleractinia > Caryophylliidae > Desmophyllum > Desmophyllum pertusum. The sequence goes on from MU826363.1 coordinate 232,490, forward strand.
AAACAGCATTGGTGACCTCTCAAGAGGTCACTAAAACATTCATTAACTTGATGAATGGTTCCATTTGCTAATAACGTTGCACTTGGCATTATAATTAGCACAGAGTGCCGGTTTAGGTTAAACAACAGCTTTCAGTCTGCCAAATAAAACCAATATTTAGACTGCGACTTAGCCACCGCCCAATTTTGAAATGCGCATGCGCTGAACCCGCAACTGGGTAACAGCTATAGTGCGGGCTCAAATATTAACATTTCCACCGACAACTCCACCAACAGATTTCCTGCTACTCGGTTTCTTACTACCAGATTAGTATGGCTGCCTGCGGCAGCAAATATTAGGAGCGGGCTTGGAATTGACGGAGCCATAAAATGAAAGTGCAATATGACAAACGCTATATAATAATAATAATTATTAAGAACATGCACGTAAAACTAGTTGTAATCACAGATTAAGAGAGTGCATTCGACAGATTAATCTCAAACAGAGGATGGTTCTCAAGTGGTCACGGACAAATGCATGTAAAATAAAAGCGGTTGTTATTGTATTGCAGTGATTTCAATAACATAAAAAAAATTGCTTTGAAGTTTTAAAAATTGATAGTTGAAATATGAAAGAAAGGGAAACTATCTATAGGAATATACACTGTAGCTTGTTTATACTACACTCTTGCAACTTATAGACACAATTTATAAGTCTATCACTATTCAAAACAACTTTTATTAGGTTTCACTTCATAATATTATTAATTCCCTGTTGTGTGTATTTTCATCTGGCTCTGCTCATTTGACATAACAGATCAGCTTAAGATAATTTCCCAGCTGAGACTGACTCCTACATATCTACAAACTACCACTAACTACCTGAGTACCTCATTGTGATGTCAGTTGTTGACGACTTCCAAAATGACTTTACATCAATTCCCACAGTATTTTCTTTCTTGAAATGCTGTACAAACTTCTCTTTCTAAAATTGAAATGTATAAACATCTCTTTCTAAAAATGAAATGTATAAACAGCCAAACTTCTCTTTCTAAAACTAAATTTGATCGTGTCAAACGCTGTAAAACTCAAAATGGCTGCCACAATCAAATACCTGAGCCCTCAGCTTTGTGGTCAGTTGCAACTTCACCCAACAGAGACTGGAACCGAGTGTGAAAAAAAGAGCGGCAAAACGCGGCTACCGGAGTGAGATGAACCAATCAGCAATCAGCAGCTGGGCTAGAGGAAGCAACAGGCTTATTTCCTGTGATTTTCAAAGTTTTCTCAAGCCACTGAGTATTTCTTTTGATCCATGGTAAGGTTTATGACTTTATATATGTAATTATAAGCTGAGTTTGGAGTTTTAATCCAGGTCTTGTCTGACAAATGCATCCAGCAGCTGAAGGACCTGAAGCAGTTTTAATTTTAATCTTTGATTCACTTCAAAATAATGGTTGAAACGGCCGCTTTACTTCACAGGAGACACACTGGGAGACAGCATAAAGTTTGTCTGTAGACTGGAAAGCAGAAGTGGCAGAATGTCAAATATGCAACGAGGGAATTAACAAAGCTGCATTGTACTTCTTCCTGTTCGTTTATTGGACTCTTTGTTTTTAATCTTTCACCAATGCATGCAAGATTTCTGGATTTTCACATGGCAGCAAGCTTCGATTCACAACTCGTCTCAGGTGAATAAAATTTAGCTGTTTTGAATTCTATTTGTGAAGATTTATTCAGCAAATTACAATTGCCATAATACAATTTGATATTATTAGTATACAGTTTTTCAGGCTTGTTTTGGGCATATAATTAAGCAAAGTTTTAGACAAATGTTTTCTTCAATTCGCAATGAAATGAACAACAGTTGTGTTGGAATGTAGATGTCCACACATGTACACCAGTCTTTTAAGGTTATTAAACGTAAATAGACAGGGGTTTTTTTCGTATTACATGTAATAAGCTGAACTTGAGTTTACTGTGTTTTTCGATAAGTAAGCTTATAGTCATACTGGATTTTTTGGAGTTGTTGACATTTTCGCTTTATTTGCGGCGGGTCGCGTAAAACAGCTCATCGCATGTTTTTGTTTGGACAGTAAAATATAAGCTTATGGGACATTTTTTTCGTCCGAAAGTTATTCGTCCGCATTTTCGTATGTTTTGAAACGTACATGTATCACGAAACAGTGGTTTTCATATTTTAGTATACATGTTCTCTATCCAAAACATCTCATATGTTCTTGATACATACAACCATTTTCATATGTTTGTGAGTCATGTTCATACATATGACTCATATGTTTAAACGTTTTCATATGTTTGTGATTTTGTCTTTTTCAAAACATGAGTCATATGTTTCATATAACAGTCATGTTTTCGTTCTCAAAACATATGAGTCATATGTTTGCAAACATATGACAAACACATGAAACGATCGTTTTCATATGTTTGTGATTTTTTTCTTCACCCAGATTGTCTCTCGTGGAAATTCTAATATTTCCTGGATCCGCCCCTGTTAAGTTAATTTACCAAAAAAAATGTTGGAAACCTGTCATGCTAGACAATTATTGCATAACCTGAACCTAATATTTCTATTTATTTCACATAAATGTTGCTTAGAAAAGATCAGCAACTGTCAGCCCCTCATTTGGTGATGCAGTGATGGGGGTTGCTGGTCTTCTACACTTAAAAGATGAGCCGACATCTTGTTCAGTGAGGGGGAGGCATACCAACAAAGCCAACGAGTCCCCCCGAGATGGGCTGGATGGCCATAAGCTGACTTGGTCAATAAGTAAGTAATTTTTTTTAAATGTGAAATTTTTTGATGTCATTCCTGCCCTATTGCCTTAATGAATTCTAAAAAGTTAAATGAAAAAATATTCCCATTTGCCCACAATGCTTGACTTTGTGGTGTGTATGTCAAATGTGCAGCAAACATAATTTGTGCTTCATTCTAAATCGATAAACATATTTTTGTTTTTACAGAGAAGGTGACAAAAAAATATCCTAATCAAAAGGAACGTGATGTGGTCACTAAACTGGCAGACTACATGAAGAACCTATCACAAAAAGAAAAGAAAAAAATTAAGCAAGGAAAGCTAAGACACCACAATGATACATTTCTAGTATCATTTGTATAACCGATTTATTAATACCTTTGCATTAAAGAAAAGAAAAAGGAAAGTTTGAGATGTGGAAGTTTCAATTAATATATTTTATAGATTTTGGGAGTCACCACAGCTATAAAGAACACAATTTGTGTCTAAGGTTCGCAAGGTATTGTGGTAAAATGTACAGCCGACATCTTTTTTAACGTACGGTGTACATAATGTAGTTTAGTAAGGGCTCAAGCATTATTTGCACAATTTGATTGATAGCACTTGCTTTAAGGGAATCATAAAACCATACTTTTCAGAGATTAAGCCTCGTTTATTGACCACATAAATCAGTTGTTGTAGGACCAGGCTCACCAGGGTAACCCTGGGTTGACCCAGCCTTTAAGAGCCTGGAAACCCTGGTTACAGACCAGGCTCACCAGGGTCTTTAGCCTTTTAAGAGCCTGTCAGCACCCTGGTAACCCTGGTTATTTACAACCAGGAATACCAGGGTAACCAGGGTTTTTGCACATAGGGTTAATGCCTGGTAAGTCTGGTAAAAGAACCAGGATACCCTGGTTTTTTAACCAGACTTGAACCAGGGTATAACCCTGGTTTTACCAGAATCTTGGTGCCAGGGCCAGTCTCGTTTTTTCTTGGTTTGCTTCAAATCCTTGTTCAGCCACATCTATCCATCCTCTTCTTCGCTAGTTGGTCTGAAAAAAATAAATTGTACATGTAAATTTAACACCCTTGGGATCAACGTGCTTGTTTAGAGGAGATTTGAAAGAGTCCATTTATAATTTATTATTTGTACATGTAGGTGGCATAAATTTTTTGTGGGTTCTAATTTTTTTTTGAGCCGCAAAAAATCATTCCCTGGAAAAAAAATTTGGTAAACGTCTTATTCTGATTCGTGAATTTGTTTAATATCAACAAGAGTTCGAAAACCAGACGTTCGATTTTGTTCATTCGCAAATTTTTTTGTTCGATGACCAAACTTAATCGAACATTCAATTTTGTTTGATTCACAATTTTTTTGTAAGTTCGATTTCAATCAATGACCGAACTAAATCAAACTGAGCCTTTGAACCCCCTCCCCCCTAGGGAGTTTACAACTCCCTCTGTGGTGGGGGTATGGATATTTTCTAGAACCACACATTCTCAATAAATATTACAGTCAAACCCTGATTAAGCGGCTACCCTCGGGGAAATGGCAAGTGGCTGCTTAACAGGGGTTGGCCGCTTAATCTGGGTTTTATTTACAGTATTATACTGATATTGGGACTTTGATAGCTGGCCGCTTAATCAGGGTTGGCCGCTTAATCTGGGTTTTATTTACAGTATTATACTGATATTGGGACTTTGATAGCTGGCCGCTTAATCGGGATTGGCCGCTTAACAGGCGACCACTTAATCGGGGTTCGACTGTATTACACCTAAAAAGGTTTTAATTTTACAAAATCCCTTCCAATATAACCAGAACATTTTTGAAATGTAAAATTTCCACCCCCAAAACACACAAAACGAAGCCAAGAAGCCCTCGAAAAAAGCATTCTGAACAAAGTTTAAGATTAGCCCAGGGCTTATTACTGAAACAATCGATGAAATCGATGATCGATGAAAATCGATAACAATCGATGATAATCGATGCCAATTAATTGATTGATATTGATAATCGATGACCAATCGATGACTAAGAATTTTGTGATTATCAATAAATTGTTATCGATTATCAAATTTATATCAATCGATTAATTGGCATCGATTGTTATCGATTTTCATCGATTGTTATCGATTATCATCGATTTTATCCGCACGCATGTATCCCAATGCAAAACGCCGGAAAACGTAACAGCGTGATCTAACCCCGCTGCATATTTTATCGCAGTAATGATTTTTAATGGCTTTGACAAATTTTTTTTGTTTTTATTTGAACCGCCTTGTAATATTATTGTAAACATGGTAAAGAAGCTTACAAATAAACAGCAATTTGTATTTGTCCTTCAGTCCTCTAAAGTATACTGCGCGTGCGTTAGATTTTATGCAAACATTATCGTAACAACAGCAATCATGATACTTGATTACCAAAACATGAACTGCAGCAAAGTCATGAAACATCAGTCAACCGTGAAAAAGTACATTTATCTTTTGTGCTGACCGATTAGCTGCGATTAAACACAAATTAAGACGAAATCCATTAGAAAATCGAGTAATATTTATGGCCAGTGGACAAAAATCTTGTACTACGACGCCATACACTTTCACGCTTAAACTAGACATTCATGAGCCATATGTTAACGGTATTTACCAAATAATATAACTCCACAATCCTTAAATTGCTTTCCGCCTTGAGTTTCCTCCCGTGAATGGGTAAGGTCATAAGAGGTGGCAGCCATGTTTCCCAGAAACATGGCTGCCACCTCTTATGACTCAACCCATTCACGGGAGGAAACTCAAGGCGGAAAGCAATTTAAGGATTGTGGAGTTATATTATTTGGTAAATACCGTTAAGGTATGGCTCATGAATGTCTAGTTTAAGCGTGAAAGTGTATGGCGTCGTAGTACAAGATTTTTGTCTACTGGCCATAAATATTACTCGATTTTCTAATGGATTTTGTCTTAAGCCTTGAAAATAGGTGTCATTATAAAATGATACTAAATTTACACAAGCAAACATGAAACAAGTCAACAACAGTGCAAAATTGCAAGAAAATAATATATTCATAATCGATGAAAACCAATAGCAATCGATGAAGCCAACATTTTCTTGTGATTATCGATTGGTCATCGATTGGCCAATACCAATCGATATCAATTAACTAATTGTTATCGATTGATTTCGATTGATCGATTGATTTTCGATGATCGATTTTCATTGATTGTTCAGGCCGGGCTCAAAGCTCAGTAAACCAATATTTTTTGTTCAAAACTTTAAGTAAACAACAAACAACGGCGCACGTGCGGTCGAGCGCGGCCGTAAAATATTTGAATTTCCCCCTGTATAAATTATAAAATCGTAAACACCTTTTATAGAGTCTAATTTAACCAAGTTACATGCTTATTTAGCCCATAAAAAAGAAATGGAACCAATTCAATGTTTACAAGCAGCGATTTTTGAGCTTAAGCTTACCTCTCGCGTGACCATATCTTGCATTTGTCGGCGCAACAGGCTGTTCCAAACCAGGTCTTCATTGTTTTGTGACCGCTGCAGCCATTATCCTTGTGTTCAAATAACACCAAATTAGGGAACATATGCTTCAAAAGGCAACTTATACCAAAGAACGCTTCTTCGTCGACGGTTTAGCGTCAAAATAGTTTATAATTCCACCAAAGCTTCAAGCTCCGTCGCCATGTTGAAATCTTTCGGTCCCAGTTTCCCTCACGTCACGTAAAAACACGCGGGAAAATGGGAAACGTGGGAACACGCGGCAACACGCGGCATAAATTATTCCCGGGCCACGAAAATGCTGAAAATTTGCTCAAAAAATACTCAAAAGTTACTCGAAAATGGAAAAAGTTGCTCGTAAAATACGATGTACTACTGCATTGACGTCCTTGTTAAAGGATATCTTAAAAGCAAACAAACGAATAAACAAACAAATGGATGCATAGTAACCCAAGTCAGGATATAGGGTGACAAGAGAATATGAAGGGTGACCAATCAGTTCAAGCTAATAAAATAATTATTGTAACGTTCTGTTAAAAGCAAACTCTCAAATTTGATTTTGGCGCGCAGATAATTCACTATTAAGACGAGGCGATTTTACGAAAATTGCCGTCCCCCTGACAGACGGCAAGGCTAATTTGCATTTTGTATATGAAAATCATATTGCCAGCAGTGTCTAGACTCTAGATTGAAGACAAACAGAACCTGGTCTGAGAGTGCATTATGTAACGGCCTCCGATCCGCATTTATATCCTGGAAGATTCCCATACAAAAGTGACGGGGTGATCGTTGGAGATTTTGAAAGGAACCCCTAAAATTAAAGGGGTACCAGAATCTTGCAGTACAGTTTTGAGGTGTGGCTCCAGTTCATTTTCACCCCTATTACCGGTAAAGAAGTACCGGCAATTCATTTTCTTTCTTTTTTTTCTGGATAATACCCGGCCTAAAAGGTACCAGCATAACGTTTAACGGTGGTCATTTTAGATTGAAACCGACACCCTAAGCGGTACCAAGTCACAGATTTGAACCTTTTAATTTTATATATAGATCATCACTGACAGGCATATTACCCATCTCTCTCTATGCAAATGTCAAGCATGGGATGCCGGGTATGATAACTGAGGGAAAAAACAACTTGAGGATTCAGTATGAGAAGTAAGTTGATTTGTATAACGCACAAAGGAGCCACAAAGCTGTAGAGCATCCGAAGGCTATACAGCCTATGGTACGATAACAGGTATAAAAGAAACTCCGAGACGCAAAGTATGTGGCCTGATCACAGGCAGCCCAAGCTCTGTATTAGATTACTGGGACGTGACCCTTGCTTATGAGTGGTATTGTGTAAATGACTAGAAACTGGATCGTTTGGGTAAGTTCAAAATGGCGGTAACATGAACGGAAAAGAAAAACAGCGAATTATCCAAATAATATTGTAGGTGATTTTTGCTTTCAAACATACTGGAAACGTACAATTCAGTGATTTCGGAATTGTTTTCGGAAGAACAGTTTATTCCATATCAGACGCCATATTGTTGCCTACCCAAACAATCCTAAGCTTCCTAGCGCACTTTAGTTGGTACCCAGTCTTTCCAAAGTTTTGGAGTAGGGACTAGGAATCATTCAAAATGGCGCTTGATTCATTATACAGGAAATAGAGACTCAACAGCGTCCACTTTTCAAACACAAACTCATAATTTTAATAGAATTTACAATGAAAGGTAGTTCACCTTTGTAACATAGTACGAAGCAGTTAAAACTGAATAAGAATATCTTCTTTCTATTTTAGAAAAGAACCGAATTCCACTGACAGAATCATTACACTCAACAAGATCTCACAAGCAGTTTAGCTCACCATAATGCCTTCTGCGGTTTAAAGTTACATATTTTCATTAAATTGCAACGTTATACAGGCTGATAATACAATATTCAAAAATTTGATCATTTACTTAACTTCAATTCATCTCTCAGAAGCTTATTCTAATCTCTAAATCTGTGCAATTTTATAGTATTCCAACGAGAACAATCTCCATATGATTAAACAACATTATGCAAAAAAATTACAGATTATATTTTCGGTCTGTAACGTGCTTTATAACCAATATCCAATCTATTGGTAAAATATTACTTAGAAAACTAACTCTATAATACTTTGTTATAGTTAGTTACAGTACGCCAACATGGCAGCCATAAAAATAAGAATTACAGATCTAGAATTACTGCACTTCGAAGCTGTGTTGATATCACTTTCTCAAAGGTAATCATAATTCAACATAATCGTGACGGAGATTTGGGTGCCTGGTCTTACTAGGCATAGTTTTTTTTATTTTTCCGTTTACTCCTTATAATTAGTTATTGTTTCCATTTAGAAGTTGTATCAAACGCCTGAGAGTGTCTCATCCGATTTCCTGACACTTCGAATTTCGTCAAAAATACGGTGTTTGGAAATCGGATGAAACACTCTCGTGTTCGAATATTTAACAATTATCCGCCGAAGTGGAGGTGGATAGTGGTGGATATTTACCGAGCCGCTTCGGCAAGGTAAATATCCACCACTTTTCACCGACACTGAGGTGAATAATTGTTTTAGTATATACCAAACCAGTGAAATAGCTAGCTCCAAAATTATAGATTTATTTTACCGCGAAAAATCGGAAAAATCCTTTAAAAGTGGAACCCTACGCGCGACCAAGGACAGCGCGGGAAAAGTCACATGACAACATCAGGCGATCAACATGTCTCGTATGTTGGATTTTGATGATTTCAAGGGGAAATTTTTTTTTTTCCGTTTTTACTGATGGACCAAAAGCGACGAGTTCTATTTTCTTGTATTTTACAAGTTCTGTCAGTTTCTATTGCCTGAGAAACTGATGTTGAAGCTGCAAGTGCGTTATAAACTGAACAAGATGGTCAAGATGCTGCCTAACCGAAGACGTTTTCGTAATTCCAGTTCAATTATTTCTCTCACTGATGTGACTGCATCCACCGTCTGATGTTACTGCTTTTAATTTACCGGAGGGGAGAACAGGGCCGTAGCTAGCGGGGGGCAAGGGGGGCAGTTGCCCCCCCAAGAATGGGTAATGCTTTCTGAAAAACGAAAACTGCGTATGTTTTTTTCGCGTTCAAACAGCCGCCTTCTTGATAAAAATATATGCCGAGGGTCTTTCAAAAACAAGATTGAACATTTCAAAGGCTTGGTACTCTCCCCAGATTTTGCTCGGCATATTAAATCAAGATGATGGGGAACGAAGAGGCGAGAACTTCTTACTTCTTAGGTAACTAAGTAAGTAGTTATATTTTGACTGTCCGGTACCATACTAACTTGAACATTTACGATTGATTGAGAAATATATTTTGGAGCGGAAATCCAACTGGAGACATCTTTTACACACGAAATAGACTAATGTTTAGTGTACTAAGGCCAATATACGGTATGTATCAAGTTAAAAAAAAACCGGAAATATTGCTGTAAGCACTAAAAATACCTGTCATTTTACACTTGATCGAGATTGATTTTTTGACAAAATATATCATGGAGAATGCTGAAAATAGCATTTCCGAGCCTCTAAATTTCAAAATGTTCTGAGGGGGCATGCCCCCAGACCCCCCTAGCGGCTCGCGCCTTCGGCACTCGCTTCATTGCCCCCCCCCCCCCCCCCCCCATTCAAAAAATTCTAGCTACGGCCCTGGAGAAGCAGTAAAGTTTGGAGAAGCCACAGCATTTGGGCAGTTCTTGATCATGATAGGGCAACAGGAATATTTTCTAGCGTAGTGAGACCGAGATTAGTCGATCCGAATACAAAACTAAATCGTTGGCAGCAGGGACTTGCTTTTTGAAAGACACTGCTGTATTCAGGATTTCAGGTAGGAATTGCATTTTAAAGTTAGTTGGACTGGATAGCGTTTGGAACCACTTCAAAGACTTTTAAAGCTGTTCGAAATTATTTACAACTGAGCATTGTCACGTTCTTACTCTAGCTATTTGCTCGATAGTAAACAAAACATTTTGTACGACATTTTTGGCGATTTTATTTAGTGACACGACTAAACTTGCTACAAATGATCACCTCTAAATATCTTCAGGTATTTTTGATAACACAGTGACGTGTAGCGCGAAGTAATTTCTGCTTTGATCCGGCAAAGAAGCAAAACGCACGGCTATTTTGTTTTGCTCGGAGGTGAATAGCAAAGACTATTCACCTCCGAGCTAGCCAATCAGAACGCGCGAAAAGCACTATTCACTGGTTTGGTATATACTAAATTATATTACTTTCAATGTTTTATCTCTCAGTAAAAAGCACTGACTATTATATGAAGATTAATTTAATGCATGTAGGATATGAATAAGTAGAAGCCAGCTTTTAAAATGTTGATGACGTCACATGTAAACCACCAATGGATGCCTTAGTTTAAGCCAGAAAAAAAAATTAAGAGAAAAAACAATTTCTCTTCGAAGCACAGAATAAGGACCGTATTAACTTTATTAGTATCTGATTACTGTCGGGGTTTCAGAGGTTTAGGGGAGCTTTTATTGGACAAATCTTGCTCCAGGTGATGAGTTGTCCCATTGTTTTTCAGTTGTGTCTGTAAAACAATACATAACTTCCTTTTAGCCAAATTGCCATTTTGGTAAATCTATATACCGTAAAATAATTAGCCATTAAAAACAATTAAGAAATACAAAATGGCGCGCGTGTTTACATAGCGCAGCCTGATGCAAACAGCCGCAAATTTGGGAGAATTCGCCGGAAAGTTTACATAAGTACTTTCGAATTCTCCTAAGTTTCTGGAGTGTTTGCATCAGGCTATATAAGCAATAAGTGGCTGTTTTCTATTTCTTTTCTAAAATAAAGACAACAACTGATGCAATGATACGTCCTAAACGTGTTACATATCCCCATACAAACCGACTGCACAACCAATCAGAGCGCGCGTTATATGATCAACATTTTATAAACGAGATGTTGGTCGTTCTTGGCACGCGTTCAGATATATCTATTTGTAATCCGATCAAGTTGACAACAACATTATTTCACCCTACCTTAGATTTTTCATTTTTTTGTAACCTTGGTGGTAATAGCACAGACGATTTCCTACTTTCTGTTGCTTCTATAACGAGCCTGAAAATAAGAATGCGTGGTACAAATCATTCACTTACCCAAAGTATTTTGATTATTACATGTGCAAAATAGTCTAAGAGAGGATCTACTACAGTTAAGGTCATTCCTTAGTATTGCACTGCGCATCCTTTCTGCGCATCATTTCGCGAGTAATTAGCGCGCGCACATTAAAAACATGGCGGCTTTTTCATTATGGCTATGCTCGCCAGAGAGGTAAATGATCGTTTTCTCGTAAACGAGCGTGGTGACCTATCATTTTTTTCGCATATTTAAGTCTAGTAATCATCTTCTTTCTATACAAGGAGTATAGACCAATTCTCAGTGCAGAAAAATTAATAATCACTGAAAACGTGAAAAAATACGTGTTTTTGGTTGATTTTGTAAGGAATTAGGAGGTATTTTTAGTCGATTATATCTCTTTCGCGGGGCTGGTGACCTATTCTTTTTATTCTATATTTTGAAACATTACATCACAATGTTCAACTAGGGAAAGTTTCTGAAACTTCCCAGTGTAACTTCTATTTCGATGTAATTACCTTAAGGTGATTCCATCTAAATAGAAGGAATATTTTTCTAAAACTTTGTCCAGTTGGTGATTATGGTATGAAGATTAGAAAAATGAAAAAAAAATGGAGGTCACAGTGCTCGTTTTTGCACAACATGGATGGCCATTATATATAGTAACTTACGACCCGCGAGGTTTTCATTCGGAACCTTGTTAATCGGAAAGGGGAACTATAATTTCTAAAAGAAACAATTGCTTGCATTAAAATATTAGAGCAGTTAAAAAAAAATAGACTTTGAACTTTAGTTAAACAGGAACGACCATTTATTTCCCAGCCGAGCTTAGTCGTAATGTTCCGCATGTGCGCGTGCGCTCGTGCGCGCTAATGACGCGGACAAATTACACGCAGTAAGGATGTGAAATGCAATTCAAGGGAATCACCTTAAAGGAAAACTCGACGTGATAAAATCATAATTGCTTCAAAATAGTCTTAATATCAAACTTTGAAGAGAGGCTATATGACTATGTTTTGTCATAATTAGATTTTACAAAGCAATTTCCGAAAAAAATAGGATTAGGAAAAAGTTACTTGGAATAACTAAGGAACTAATCTTGCTAAGTAACTAAATTAACAGAGCTCATATATATCTGAGTGACTAGATTATTAGCTGGTCAATTCTTCAAGTTGACCAGCCAATCGATAACACAAAGTGATTTCCTAGCCTGCGGACGCTTTACTTACATTTCAGTATGATTTTTCGCACCCTTGCCACCATGCTTCAACCAGTAGAATTTAGCAGGTCCGTGCTTGGAAACGAATGATATCTCCGAGCCCAGACCGCTGACCATACCATTATGCAACGACTCATCATTCAAATTAATTACGGGAGTGATATTCTTCTTTTTAGAATTACTGGAATCAGTGACGTCATGCACGTCGTCATCGTTATCATCACTATCATCGCTGGCCTCCTTCTTCTTTATTGCATCGTAATCATCATCATCATCATCATCATCATCTTCATCGTCGTCGTTACTTTTCTTATGTGCTTTACGTTTCTTATGCTTATTAGTGTCCTTTTTATCGTCATCATTATTATCTTCATCATCATCATCATCGTCATCATCATCGTCATCATCATTATTATCATCGCTGTCCGGCTTAGATACGTCTTCCACCTCACGATCCGGTTCATCTTTTTCTCTGTCGTCATCGTCGTCAGTGTCATCGTCAGTGTCATCACTTTCCTCGTTGTTTGAATCATTCTCATCTTTCTCCTCTTGAGAATCAAGGCAGAAAATGAACGTTAAGACGAATTATAATTTTTGATTAGTTTTTTTAGTTTTTTTGACATTTCCGCAATAATTTGAAACTCCAACAAGTCCAGCAACAGTGTGTCTATAAATTTGTACAGTGATTATGAACTACAATCCTAGACAGAAGTGTTGGCACGATCAACAGTATCGCCTCTTTTTACCCCCTCTCCCCGTCTCAATGTTGACTTGCCAACAACATTAGCCGAATTCATATTGAAACTCGTCTGATATGAATCCGGTGAAGGACGAGTTTCCCGTCTTAAATTTATCCGTCCATTTTTCCATCTAAAACGACGGGAAAATCAGACCGAAAACTCGTCTTAGACGGAAAACCGTCTTAAATTCACATTAGACGAGAAAATCAGGACGGGTTTCCTGTTTGTTACACACTGTTACTGGAAATCCAGCAATTGCTTCTGGGATAGAAATGTAACCTAGCTTCATACTCGTCCTAGTCTCCGACGGCTCTAAGTCATTTATCCGTATAATTTTACCATCCTTAAATTCATATTAGACGGAATTTTGTCAGACGGAATTTCGTCTGAGACGAGTTTCCCGTCTTCTGATATGAATTCGCTAATTGAAAGGGGTAGAAGGTATCTTAAATCAATCATTGTCACGAAACCATTACAATTAAAGTGCCTATAACCCTTCGCTAGCTATATATATTTCTTAAACTAGGAAGGTTGAAGATATTATATTCAAAAGAAAAAATCCAATTCGCTTTTTCCTTCATTATTTTAGAAGCATTTAAACCCGCGCCTCAGCGCTGAAAATCTGCGCGCGCGGTGAGCCTGGGCCGAGCTGTTTTGTGACGTAGCCTACGGAAGACGATCACTTGTTGAAGAGATATTCCCTTATCTATGCTATTTGTGTTTGAACACCCGCATACCGTGCATCGATCTGGCATTTTTTTATGATTTAGAGAGTAGAAAAGCAATGAAGTTGTGAAGACCGTCAGAAGCGTGTTCCGGAGGCTACGTCATAAATGTGTTCTATTATTATTATAATTTTATTATTATTGTTATAACACTCGTCCCCAGACTCTTCTATCGCTCGATTATTATGACACAGGAAGCACACATGATGATTTTTCGCTAACTTTGAATAGCTGTAAAAAAATGGCAATTCAAAACTTGGAAGTTTTTTTGGCAAAATAATGTTCCATAAGGCAATTACTTTCGGGGAAAATATAGTCTGAGCAAGGGTTATAGGCACTTTAACATTAACAACGATCTGGACATCTTGTTGAGACCAGCATTTTTTATAAATGCTGATAGATTTTTTTCCAGGTTAAATAAAGCTTTTATTATTATTATTATTATTATTAACGTTTCACTAGCGTCAAGTGAAGGGCAATTTTCGTGACAACAGCGCATGAGCGTTGTCTGCTTATGGGAGGTTAAAAATGTAGTGTTTGTATGTTGCTGGGAACATGACCAAGTGTCCTCTTACGGGAGGTGTCCGTTAGCGGAGGTTCGGCTGTACTTCTGTCGGGGTTGTAGGTCATTTAGCTAAATGTAAATCATTTCTAAGTTGCTGTTTACCTACGCATTCGTCCAGTATTCGTTCAGTCTTGGAAATAAACGTTGGTTTACAGTCAGCATCACTCACACAGCGAGCTGTGAGATCAACTTTACATGCCTTTTCAAAGCATGGATCGAAGCCACATGCATCGATTGCTGCCACTGTTAAGATGCCTGCATGCAACAAGACAGTATGGTAAGTAGTCTGTACATGTGTGTTGTGGTTTAGATTTGTTTATTATTTGATATTTTTCAAACCAATGTGGTCTAAACTCTTTATTTTCTTTATTTTTTTTCAGACAAAAGAATATAGAAGTCAAATATGTACCTCTGCAGTTAAGTCGTCGTCCATCCAGTCCAAAGAAGATAGGTTTACATTTATACGACACTGCACAGCGCTCTGCTTCGCTGGTGAAACAGGCCGACTTTTTACAAGGGTTGAACCGACAAATTCGTTCTGGAGGAACAGATAGAACTACGGAGTCTCCTGCATGGAGTAGAATCATATACAGTAATCATATTAATAAGCACGAAATCGATTACAGTAACTTTTCATCCCTTAAAAATTCAAGGGAAGAAAACTGCTTCGATTCATGTATTAAAAGGGTTACTACAGAGAAAAATTTCATGCTGATATTGGGACACAAATGGTTATTCCTTCTTCTGGACAATATGATGTCAACCAAAAGAGTTAAAACTGAAAAAAATAGTGGCGCATCAGATGTGCTCAAAAGGGGCGGCTCCGAGGCGACCCCTAGATCCGCCATTACAGTTAGGAATAAGGATCCCGGGGGGTACTCAAAAAAGTTTTATACGGGGAGGCTCCGCCCAGAGGTCCAACCCCTTACCCTTTTATATACCATTTTTGACAGAAAAGGTACCCCTTTCATATACCTTCCATAGAAAATGGTACCCCTTTCATATACCTTCCATAGAAATTATGAAAATGGTACCCCTTTCACATACCTACAGTAGAAACACTGCATCCCTTTTCTATACCCTTGGAGTGAACTTAATGAACAATATATATCCCCAGAAGGAAGTTGAAGGAAGCTGTCTTACGATAAACTGTTCACAGCCTTTCTATTTTTGTCTAGTCTTACGATGGCTAAGAACTTCAAACCTGCAGTCCACCTCATACCTAAATTACAGTTTTCTATACTCCAACTCGTGAAACTCCTACCCTTTCCTATACTCCAACTCGTGAAATCCCTACCCTTTTATATACCTCCAGTCTGAAAAGGTACCCCTTTCGGGCGGAGCCTCCCCGTATAGTCCATTATAGGGAGTACCCCCCCCCCCCCGGGATAAGGATGCTGTATAATTCCACAAGAGCCTGTTATTTATGGGCGTCCATTTCAGCAATATTAAATCTATAGGAAGGAGTGATTTGCTATTTTAGGTTCTATCTTCGTACATGGATAGAACCATCAAAACCATTCAATGAAATAAGGAATTTCTTACAAAATACCCGACTACTTTATGTCCACTTCATTTGCATGTGTCGCATTTTCCTGAATCTACGTCACAATTCCTTTGTTTTGAAGCCACATGTTCCTTAATCTACGTCACAGTTCCTTTGTCTGATGTCACGTGTTCCTTAATCTACGTCACAAATCCTTTGTGAACCGAGAAGGACCCAGGGGAGACTAAAGCAAATGGTGATCCAAAATGGCGGCAAATTTGAAAGTTTTATCAAATTCATAAACAATTCGCGTTTTCTTCAAATCGCAAATTTTTTCGCAGAATTTCCTTGGGTGATGTTTAGATTCAGATGAGAAAATAAAATAAAAAAGGTTATGGGCACTTTAATAATTTGTAGAAAGAGGTATATAACAATAGTAACTTTTCTCATTCAGTAGAATGCAAATACGTGACCAGGTATTCTGTGTAGGTGGGCCGAAACAAAATATTCACATGAAATCATAATCATCTGTTACAAAGTGTATAGTGCGGCAAATTAATCAAACCCAAAATCCGGCCGAGATAACTATTTCTACAAATTTGTTTCTCTTACCTTTGCAAGAGTTAATTATTCTTCCCTCTCTATTGAAGAAGATCGGTGTACATTTAGAGTTGCTGACACACATTGCCGAGGGATTGGTTACACACTTAGCCACCTTACATGGGTGATAGCCACACAACACAACTGGATCTGCTCGCACAAGGTAGTTCTCGTCTGGAATATTCAAGCAATAAAAGAATTGTGGACAATTTAAACTATAGAGCGGTTTAGAACTGAGTGTCGTAAAACCAAAACCAAAGCAATCACAGTAGTGGCCAACCACAACAAACGAATGAGAACTTGAAGCAAATACACGTAACCGACGCCAAGAGCCACCAAAAACGCGAGCGACCAAGTCTGGGTTTGGTCTTCTATCTGATTGGTTGAGCAGGTGGCGCGAATGTTTTCAACCAATCACAGAACGTAGTAAACTGAAACCAAAGCAATTCCGGATAACTTTCGACAGTCAACTGAAAACCGCTCTATCTAACTCAGTTGATTTACCGAAGGTACCTCTTCAACCGCCCGTGTAAGCCTGGACACACACATCTCTTCTCTGATCTTCTATCTGATGCAAGCCATAACTAAATGGTATGGACCTCCATAACTATTCCTTAGACTTATAGCAAATGTACAAAGGTCTAAGAAGCAGATCCGAGGTATGCTCCAACATAACTATGCAGTAACATGCGTTATGCGTCCATTGATCAAGCAACGACAAAATCAACATAGAATATCAAACATTAGTCAAATAGAATCGGTATATACATCGCTTTTCGTTGTTCATTGTCGAATCTAAGTAAAACATGTCTGACTTTATAACAATAAAACGGTTTTCAATTGACTGTCGAAAGTAATTATGCGCACAGTGTTTGCGGCTTTGGTTTTGCGTCTGCAGAAAGTCGTGCAACTTGCTCTAACCAATCAGAGCAAGTATACTATTTTTCAACCAATCAGAGCAAATATACTATTTTTCAACCAATCAGAGCAAATATACTATTTTTCAACCAATCAGAGCAAGTATACTATATTTCAACCATCAGGAGCAAAACCTGGTTTTTATTCGAGTTCTGATCGGTTCATTGGCTTACCATTTGTGTGATTGGCCAGATTAGAAAATTTTTATAACCCACGTATTGTTAAATCACTTTATATCATAAATTAAGATATAGACTGAAAATTTCGCGCGCTCTGATTGGTTAAAAACCATGTTTTATCAGAGTATAAATCATAGAAAAGCGTGTTTTATCGTTTCGCGCGCGTAAATCTATATTTTAAAGCACATAAAGAAGCCAAAACCATGTATTATACTGTCATAAAACACTCCGGGAATTTGAGAACACTTGAGAAATATAGAAAACACTCGCCTGCGGCTCGTGTTTTCTAAATTTCTCTCGTGTTCTCAAATTCCCGTCGTGTTTTATGACAGTATAATACATGGTTTTGGCTTCTTTATTTGTTAAATATACTATTAAATAGTACTAGTTTTGTTTGCTTGTCTGTCTGTCTGTCTGTCTGTCTGTCTGTCTGTTTGTCTGTTTGTTTGTTTGTTTGTTTGTTTGTTTTATTTGTCTGTTTGTTGGTTTGTCTGTCTGTCTGTCTGTCTGTCTGTTTGTTTGTTTGCCTGTTTGTTTGTTTGTTTGTTTGTTTGTCTGTTTGTTTATTTGTTTTTTTTCTTTCTTAGCGTTACAACTGCACATATTTATTTACAACTGTACTTACTATGACATCTGTGATCGTTACACTGTCTTCTTTGTATCCGTGGCCCATAACAACCCTTGGACGGTCTTCTACATCTTCTTCTTCTCTTTTGTATCCCGCCATTACACGGACGTGAGCATCTGCCGAATGAAGACCATGAGCCAAATCCTAGAGTAGCTGAGAAGAGAATACAACAGCCGTTTGTTCAACATTTTTACTTTGAATATGAAAACTAAAATTTGCCGCTTGAGATAGATTTATTGTGTAAGTAGAAGACCTAAATCATAATCATTCACCGTAAGTTTTGCCTTTTGAATTTAGATACGAGGTTTACAAAGGCTGTACCAAAATGGAGACGGATACGTGGGGTACGGGGGCCTGAGGATGACGGGGACGCGTGGGGACGCGAGATCAGGAATGCGGGGACGTGAAATTACCGAAAAAAGTAGAATAACCTTAAATGTAGAATTTTAGCAAACGAGCCTGCGTCCTCGTGTCCACGTCCCTATTTTGGCTAAAGCCGTTTAAAAGAGTAGAGAGTAGAGTAGATAGTCTCTTTTTTATCGTTCTTGTGCGATTGTAACTCTGAAGAAATGCAAAATAGTCTTCTAGTTTGATTCTAAACTGCAGTGGGTTCACACGAAAGGACAAGCCCCGGGTACATGACGTGGACGACTTCCTTACAGTCTAAACGCTTTTTGCAAGGATACTGTTGTTCGTTCTGTGGTTGGTTTATTTTCATACTGTTGCATGGACGTGTTAATTCAAATCACGACAAATGTTTTGTTACGAAAACGGATCGTTGACGCGAAGGGACTTGCACAAGATATTTTACCCTCTTCCCCCGTTCCATGCTCCCCGAGACACGCCTATTTTTTAGGTTAAGTATAGGACAAGGAACTCACATTTACAGTGCTTAAGGGGGCATCTTTTCACTTGAACTTGTGGCGCGGTACAAGGTTTCCCGCCATTAGCAGGCGGTGGATTAGTACACCTACGTGTTCTGGTTCTCTCTCCTTTTCCACAGCGACGACACTCAGACCACGAGGACCACTCCGACAAACCACCGTCAACTTTAAAGGAACAGTTTTAAGCCAAACGAGAATGAGAGTTGACAAGAGTTTAAGGCGGGGGTACACGTGAATTTCAATGAAATTTTAAGAGGTTTAAAGAAGGGATAAATGAAAGAAAAATGATTTTTGGAACACCAACAGACAGTTCATACCCACGCGGATGCTCTTGCGTGGGTATCAACTGTCTGTTGGTGTCCATCTACTAATTTTTAAATTCAAATTCTTAATTTTAAAACTACATTAAATCTTCAATATTTCTTATTTTCCTAAATTTTACGGCTCCTTTGAGAAAAACTATATTCCTCCCAAAAATACCCAAAAATCACCCAAAAATTTACAACAAAACACCCCGTAACATAGATTCATGTAATGAGCGAAGAGTTTTTGGATTGCTTGAAACGTGAACGAGATATTTCCATTAAACCCATGTTAAGTGGCGGAAAAATGGCATTCAGGTATACCCCGCTTTAACTCTCACTCTCGTTTGACCTGAAACTCTCATGTGTTCTCGGCCAATCTCGTCAACTCTCGTACACTCTCATCAAATTTGAACCTGCTCAATGTTTTTTGAGAGTCGTCGAGAGTTTCTCTTGTTTGAACTGGGCTGATAAGAATTGAGAACTCTTGTTCAACTGTGCTCCTTCTCATTCTCGGCAACTCTCAATCTCGTTTGGCACGAGCTTTTACTTCAGTCTTCTGTTCTGGCAAAAGTCTTCTAATGCAAATATTTTGCTTTTGACCGAACATTCTGTTTTCTTTTTTGTTGGTGTTTGTCTGTTAGTCTGTGCTGTCTGTCTGTCTGTCTGTCTGTTTGTTTGTTTGTTTGTTTATTTGCCTGTGCTTGCTGGTTTGTTTATCGATAGTTACATTTTGCAGCTCATTGTTACCTGGACACTTCGATGATGCGCATGCTCTCGCTTGCATCCGCTGACCCACACAGTCTTTTCCTCTAGCCAGTGGAGGAGGGTTAGTACAGTAACGTTCCCGGATGCTTACAGTGTTAGTGTGACAGGTCTTAGTACAAGCAGACCATGCAGTCCAACCCGTTAAACCTCCATTCACTAAAGCAAATGCAAAGTACATTTTATCTTTTAATTATATTTGAATAAAGTATTATTATTTATTATTAGCTATACTAAGATCGTGCTTAATTGACGTGCCTACGTGCCGCGTAAATTACACGCCTACGTGTCGCATACCCACGCGACTTCCGGATCAGAGCGAAGGTGATTCAGAGGTGGTGGGTTCAAATACATCGGGGTCATGCAAAACTTTACTTTACCCCTGGAGTCCAAATTTCTTTTACAGGGCTAGCAGCCTAGAGGAGTGGAAGCAAAGGAAGTGTTTAATGGTACTGATACATCCAGTCTTACGTTCTAACCGAGAAAAGAGTAGTAGTTCTGGAGGTTAATCCACAAGTTTATTTTTCGGACAAGATACTCTTGTCGTGGTTCTAGAGCGTCAAACGTCTAGAATGATAGATAATTTGGCCCTAACAAGGATAGCTTTTGTTGAAGATATATCAAACACTCCGAGATAAGTGTTTCATCCGATTTCCAAACACCGCTACTCTCGTACTTTCATCTCTCTTCTCAAGGTTTGGAAATCGGATGAAGCCCTATCTCTTTTCACTCTCTCTTGATATATTACTTAATTTCGTTTTAATTTCTCACTGATTAGTCTCACCGGAACATGCCCCCGTCCCGCAGTTCTCGATCTGTACTCTTTCTCCCTCGCAGTCACGCCCATCTGACATTGGTTTAGGATTGGTGCAGTTACGTTGTCGACGCCTTAGCGCCGTGGTACCACACGTCACAGGGCAGTGAGACCACTGGGACCAAGTGGAAAAGCCACCATGAACTGAAAATAAAACCAATATCATTAAAGGCCGAGTAATACGAACAATATTTTCTTGCAACTTGTCCTGAAACATTATTGCATTGTAAGTTGAAAAGTTGCACAAAGTAGACATGATTTCAACTTTGTGCAACATGTTACCGCAATTGCAACTCGGGTGGTAATACGCGCAAAAACACTTTTCAACTTGCATTACAACATTGCTGCGCGACAAGTTGTATGAAAATGTTGCTCGTATTACTTGGCCTTAATCTCCAAGAGGGAAAAACGTAGCTCTAATATAAGCCTACATGCCAACGTTTTACTCTGGCAATTCCAGTGTCTTTACAGTTTTAACATCCTTATATTTTTTTCGATGTTTTATAAACAATTTGGCCACTTTCTTGCATTATAGAAATACTGTATCTTTAAATCTAAGATGGCGAATTTGTTTAATTTATTACGTCATTTTAGCGCGATATAAAGTCATAATCTACACGTAACCACCACTAAAATAAATATTTTTGAATGCATTACACACCACTGGAACAAGTTTCATTACCAAGCTGAAATACTTTTCTCTAAATATAGAGGGCACATGTGATAGCTTCCCCGTGGGGTTGACCCCGGGCCGACCACGGGATATGTTGGGGAATACAGGGGCATTGTAGTAGGGGACTTGTTAAAAGTTCGAAGGATAGGGAAAGAGCAATTCGTAAAATTGACCACCCTCAATGAAGTGGATTAAGGGGCACTGTAAAATATAAAAAGCAGGGGAATTTTCCTCGTAAGATTCCCCTACCCCTGGGGATAATCATAATGATTGCTCTTCACCCTTTTTACAATTCCTCTAGTTGGCCCGCGGGTTATATGTGCGTTATTTCAGTTCAAGTACCTGGGCATTTGACAAATTGGCACGGCTTTGTTTGAATATTGGGTCCCTGACAATTCTTTCCTCCATTCAGCTTGCAAGTACGTTCACGATACATGACAGCTTTGGGGCCGCACGTGGACGAGCACTTAGACCAAGCCGACCAATCGGAATAGTTTGCATCAGAATAGTTTGCATCAGAAAGCGCCAGTGGAGAGGGAGGCTTCACCAGACCTGCCAAAGTTGATGAATTTGATGGAGAGGTCTGATTGGTTGCATTCGCTGGTGTAGCTGGCTGAACCACTGGGGAACTTGCAGTTTTTTTGCGGAGGAGGAAAAACTACGTAGTGAAAAAGGATAGTTGTAATTGATTTATTTTCTCTACTGTTAGCTAAGATTAGAAAGTTTCATGTGAAAATAAGATAGTGGGTAAGATAGTGACTCCAGGTTAACCCTGCTGATTCAGACCGGATCTGACTTAATTTGAACGCAGAATGGTACAGTACTGTGCAAAAGTAATGCAAACGAAATTCGATGGCTTTCGTGCTTTGTTCTCGCGAAATTTCGTTGAAATTCCGTCAACATTTCGTCGAAATTTCGGAAAGCTTCGAATCACCTCGAAAGGAAAGTGGACGAAAATTCGACGCTCAACACACCCCTACCCCCCCCCCCCGTCCCCCGTCCCCCACCCCACCCTCCGGTCTGAATAGTTGTCACCTACAGCATTACTAATTCGTCACACAACACAGAACACAGAGTGCGTTATCTTGGTTCGTCCACACATCCCACAAAGTTCGTCAGACAACACATTTCTGTCATATAACTCACAATGCGTCTCCAGTTCCGTCACATGGCACACGGCGATCCTCCGTATTCGTCACACAACACACAATGCGTCTTGTGACTCGTCACCCAACTCACATTGGTTCTCCTCATTTGTCACACAATACATCTCTTAATTTGTCACACAACACGCTATATCCTCAATAGAACAACTACGAAAGATAGTATGCTACGACAACCTCACTCACTTGTTTTCATGAGACTTTCTTGTTGAAGGGTGGTGTTCGGCCTTCCTGTCACCGTCTTTGAGCACAATGGCACATTACAAGCGACGTTCTGAATATCTGAACCGATGCACACCTTCCTAACATCCTCCGGTATAGAGAGAGAGCAGGTTCTCTCGCGCGTGCGGTACGAGCCAAAACCGCAGGTCTTCGTGCAAGCGGACCACGGACTCCAGTCAAATTCGTTTTTCACAGAGACTGTCTCAAAAATAATAAATTTCATTTTATTATCGCAGTATTAGAAGTATGTGTCACTGTACACCAAAAACACAACTAATACCTGATTTGAAATATTCCATCTAGTTTGCTGAAACTTAGTAGCAATACGCATTTTTATTTGCTCTAATATCATTTCTAAAAATAGATGTGGATCTATCAGGGTCAGCCAAAGGATTTTGGTAGACGATATACAGGGTTTTTTTTAAATGGGTGTACGGTATTTTTTACGTCGAAATATGAGTATTTGGTATATATTGAAGATAGTTAAGGGGGCGCTTATTCGAGGGGGTGCGCTTACTCGAGTATTTACGTTATATATATTGGAGATAACACGGGAGAATTAACGAGTTAAAAATCCTTTTCACTTATCCTTGATGTAGATCTTATGTTCTTCTCTGTGGGGTTCTAATTTGGGGAATATTGGGTAGTTTTTAAGGTATATTAGTATACCACTAACCCCACCTCCCCCCTTCCCTTGCTCCATTTTCCGAGAGAGGATTGGTGCAAAACCTTTGACATCTTTTATACGAAAATATTTTGATGTGAATTAAAGTAAACATTCGACTAATACCCACAGTCGGGGGACAAGTGCCGTCGGTCATTGGCAAATCAAATCGAAGAGTTTCCGAATCTTTTTATCCAATCAGACACTAGCGCGAGCACTCACGAGTACTCCGAAAGCAATCGCGCCAGCAAATACGTCATGTTGCTTAGCAACGTCGGGATGAACACCGCGGGCTCAGTCCCATCTCGGAGGCGGGATTTCGCCATCAACTGGTACTTGTTCCCCCGACTGAATTGAAAGATTTTGCACCAGGACTAGGCTCGATTACCAGCCGCTGTTCGAGAAAATGAGCCCACGCTCATTCCCCTTCTTATCTTCTCGGGGAGGAACGAAGACCGGACTCGAGAGAGCTGCGGAAATCGAGCCTACACCAGGACTCGTTTTGAAACAGACGTCAAAAGGCAACTCAGAAATGGCCCATTCCTTTCCCAGTTCCAAATTTCGAAGATCAAAATAAATAAACTCACTGTTGTGGGATGTCATTCCAGGTAGCTCAGCTTTTGAATTGAAGCCCGAAATGACATCTTCGCGACACGGGGGAGGACACAGGGCTTGACTTCTGACGTGGAGCCACTGCAGTTCTGATTGTTTCTGCTTATAGCAAGAACGTTTACGCACGCGCAATAAATTTGAACCGCAGGTCCTAGAACACTGAGACCACGGGCCCCACTCGGTGAATCCATCAGTGGAATTTGAAGAGGCTTGCGACAGAAACAAAAACAAAAAATAAGTCATAAATTTTCTGGGTTTGGACAGGTTTACCAAATTTAATTCAATTGGTAATTTGAGAAAGCTTCAAATAACCACAAAAACGAATGGCCGGAAAAAAGGAAAATTTATAAAGAGCTATAAAAGAGAGTACAGTTTTTACAACGGCCAGGATTTTTCGTCCCGACAGTGCGCCGTTCCATACACTTAATAGGCTCGATTTCCGCCGATCTCTCGAGTCCGGTCTTCGTTCCTCCCCGAGAAGAACCTGCCTTCGGGGGATGAGCGTGGGCTCATTTTCCCGAACAGCGGCTGATAATCGAGCCTATACACTTAATTAATTAACTGTTATTGAAACCTCCCTTCAACGGCCAACTGCCACCACTATATAACAGCCAGCTTATTCTGCGTCAATGTCGCCGTTGTAGAGAGGTTCAACTGTATTCATAAATCCCGTCCAAAAAACTTTTCAGGGTTTGATCTGGTTTGGTTTCGTTTGATTAAATATGCTCGGAAATTTTGTCCTAAGAACTACACACAATAACTCGCTCTTCCCCATATTATCTTTATCGTCATTTGATCGATCGATTGCTCTGTATCGATTATTCTTTCTGGCGGCTTTTAATGAATACAGTTATATTTTAAACATCAATTTAACTGAAATTAAGAACTCGATTCAATGCGGCGCGCAGGACAGCGTGTGATCTCACCGTTTTTGGACTTGAAATCTTGCATAAACACCTTGCTCATGTTGTAAGCTCCCAGACCAGGAAGGCAAGGTGACTTCAAGCAATGACGTCTTTCCACGGACCTACCATCACACTCCTCCCCACCGTACCTAGGAGGGGGATCTGTGCACGTCCTTTCGCGTTTCCGGTAAGAATCAGATCCACATATCTTGGAACACTCGGACCAGTCACTCCATGGCGAGAAATGGCCGTCAACTTAACATGAAAAAAGCAAGATAACGAATGAATTCGTGTATTTTAATAAAATTTTGATCATATAACGCGCGCTCTGATTGGTTGTGCAGTCGTTTTGCATGAGGCTATGTAAACATGCATTTTGTTGGCTGCCGCTTCTTGTCTACCGCTTCTTCTGTCTACATATAGTCTGATATAAACACGAGAGAAAGTTTGGGAGAATTTGAAAGTATTTAGGTAATCCCTCGCCTGCGGCTCGGGCTTACATAAATTTTCAAATTCTCCCAAACTTTCTCTCGTGATTATACATCAGGCTATGGAAACACACGCACCATTTTCCATTTCCTTAAATCTATTAACCTATCGATCTATCTATATCTATTAAATAAACAAGATACTACGCGCGCTCTGATTGGCTCAAAACCATTTACCATAACTCTATGAAAACATAGAAATTTCTTCGTGCTTTTATTTCATAAAAATAATAGAAAACGTTTTCCCTGTGTTTCCATAGAGTTACGGTAACACTCGGGAAAGTTTGGGAGAACTCGAAATTGCTGTGGAGATTTCTCGTTCTCCCAAACTTCACTCGTGTTACCATAACTCTATCAGTCTATGGAAACACGGAAAACGTTTTCTATTTGGTATCTATCAAACTTGAAAAGGTACACGTCACAATTAAAGTTTGTCGTAGTATTTTATGCAATCCAATTCTCTACCTCGTCATCGTTAAAACACACTACATGTATAAAATCTTCAAATAACCTAAACAATTTCACGATCATAATCAGGCCAGTTTACCTGGGCATCTTAGAATGCGACAGCGCTTTGTTTGCACTTTTGGTCCCAAGCACGAGCTGTCGATGCCTACTGCATTGAAGGCGCTAATGCACGAACGCGACCGCGTTCGAATACCGCGTCCACACGAGGCACTACAACGCGTCCACTCGCTCCAAGGTGTGAACCCGATGTCACCGCTGTCTCCTTGCACGTGAATGGTTTTTCCACCGTTCTCGTATGTTTCTTGTTCTCCCTGTGGCATGGAACCCATTTCTGGCTTCAGAAACTGCATTGAAGACATGGATTGTGTGGTTGGGATGTTCAGAGCTTGCGGTGCACCTGTAAACTGTTGAAGGTTTGGCATTTGTTGGAAACCAAACACGCGTTGCGTGTTAGGCATTTGTCTGACGTTGCCTTGTTGCTGTAAGTTTAGTAGTGACTGCACTGACGGCATGTGTGTTATCTCTTGGTCAATGTTTGCCAATCCGCTGTACGGTGCAATGGTTCTTGCGCTGGTGCTCGTGTCACTGGCTGTGCTTGGCAGGCGGTTCGATATTTCCTCGATAGCGGGTGTTGCCGATAGCGTTTTAAAGATAATTTGTTTGTTATTTTTCGACGTCTCCATCTCACTTAGGTCTGGTACGCCTACATGCAAGTTGAACATTGGATGATCACTTTAGTACCCTTACTTTCACTTACAGTTAAGGAGAATCTCTACCCACGATGGTGGTTCGGATGCCGATATTCATGGTCTGTAATTCTCAGATAATTTTCAGCTTATAATTAAAAAAGATAGGTAAGGATCTGACTCGTCCCCAGCAGTCTCTCAGTCTTCTATTCGAAATGCGAGCCTCTTGGGGACTGGGAAACTGGGCGACTGGGAGGATGCTAGGAAGGTGGAAAGGAAGGGACTTTCCTCCTTCCCATCACCCCTTGCGCTCCCCTCGGCCTCTCGCCCCTTCTCTCGTTAATATTAATAGGAGATAAGAGAGAGACGACTGGGGACGACTCAGAGTAAGGATCATCAACAAGAGCGTGAGTGACCTAGTACCGTAAGCGATTTTATACTCCGTTTGCAATATTGTGTTCTTCAATTTAATAAGCTCATGTACAGCTATGGTAGGGTAGAAGATGACAAGTGCAAGTAACCTTCTTATCAAAAGTAAATTGGAGTATTATTTAAGTTTTTGAGCGAGCTTATAACGGGATAAAACAAAATTCGATTATGAGGGGGCCCGACGTATCTATGAAAAATGGTTGATTCGATTCGGGCTGCGCTGTCGTGAGCTATCACTTCATGGAAATGTCGAGCTCGTGATCTAATTGTTTTAGGGCCTCCACAGACTAGAGAGATAGTTGTCGACAACTAATTAGTTGTCGATCATAAAAAGTTGTCGATAACAAAAAAGCCAGTGTGTGAAGCTTGTTATCGATAACTAAGGGCCTTAGTTATCGATAACTAGCTTCACACACTGGCTTTTTTGTTATCGACAACTTTTTATGATCGACAACTAATTAGTTGTCGACAACTATCTCTCTAGTCTGTGGAGGCCCTTAGAAGTAATATTCATTTTGTTGTTGTTGTTGTTTTTTGCCAGTTAAAAATGGGTAACAATCATGATCAAGAAAGGTTGTTTTCTGTATTGGACTATTTCTCTCTACTCTGACTAAAGTATTTACCAGGTCTATGAGGACATTCCTTGGATTTACAATATTCAACTTCGAATCTCCAACCAGCGCAGTCGTTCCCTCCGTAAGCTGGAGGAGGATTGGTGCATAGACGCATGCGCATGCGCACTGCCTTTAGACCGCAGGACTCCGAACATGCAGACCACTCCGTCCACTGAGTAAAGCCACCATTTACTGAGACAAGAATTGTTTGATAATAATTGTTTAATTAGCATTATAATAAATCAGTAACATCAAAATAAGTATTTTTGCTAATTTTATTACGCTTTCTATTTCTGGTACTCTTATATGAGAGGGTCATGTGACCAACTTATACATAACATGTACGCAGAAGTTTTAAGAGAATTTCTGGTTGACTGCATGTGGTTTTGTATGTGTAATTGGTTCAGAAATCCCCTCCAATGTGTTTACAGTAAACCAGTTAAGGCGAAGAGTGCAATAAGGGGGGTTTAAAATATGAAAACATACTTAAATTTTAATTTTGATTAAATTCTCGTTAAATTTAATTTTAAGGTGAGGCTAAATCGCGTGGGTGGGTGGGTCGTGCGTCGTGGAT
The DNA here is from genome assembly GCA_029204205.1 of Desmophyllum pertusum. NCBI lineage: Eukaryota > Metazoa > Cnidaria > Anthozoa > Scleractinia > Caryophylliidae > Desmophyllum > Desmophyllum pertusum. The sequence continues at coordinate 261,187 of MU826363.1, forward strand.
CGTGGGTCGTGCGTCGTGCGTCGATTTTTCTGATGGATTTATTTAACGATTGGAGGAAAAGTAAAGAAAATCGAGTGCAAGCTGACGTTTGTCGTTTGCCGTAGAACGTGGTGCTTAATCTCTCTAATAGCTCTACCAAAACGTGTGGTTTTGGGTTCTATTAAAATTTTTAAGCTTTTTTAGAAAAGCGCTCTCATTGCCATGAAATTATGACACTTCTCTGTCATAAAAAAATAACTAAGCTCATTATATTGGTCAGTTTACAAGGTTTGAATGTCTCTTTGCTAGAGCACCTAACCTGGACAGTTTTTTGGAACAACACAGGGCACTGTCTGGTGATTCCATCCGGGACATTTGATAATAGTGTCAAATGGAGTGCTCTTGTTGCAGTACAGTGAGCGTGTCTTCATGCTGCCATTGCCACAAGACTTAGAACACTTGGACCATGCACTCCACTCTGAGTCTTCTAAAAGACAACAAAGATGCGACGATGATCCAATACATTATGTACTGACCATTGTCTTGTTGTACCTTCATATTATCAGAACTTGAAAGATTTAACACCATAGAAGAGCATATAGGTGCTTGAGATTAATGACGACTTGAGCGGAATGCTAACCTCGATGCAACATCTTTTTGATAAGTTTTGGACAACTTTTTGATGGGTTCCGTTTGATTTAACCAATCAAAATCGAAGACGTTTGGGGTTGGAGTTGGCATGGAAAATGTTACATTTCTTACTTGCGCACTTTGCACGTCAACTCCGCCCCACCCCAACATACGTGCACGCGCCTTGGATTTTGATTGGTCAAATCAACTGAGAGAAACCATCAAAGCTGTTGAAAAGATGTCAAAGATTATCGAGAGGGAACGAATGGTAGTGACCCGGGGTAGTGATAACTTTGTTTTTTCGCTTTCAAATTTTTAAATCAAGACAGTATCAACAACTACTGTGACCCATTTGCTCGGAATGGTAAAAAGAAAATCCATGAGGATTTACAATAATTCCTATTATATTATTATTAACATCAACTTTATGGAGAGTGTTATTATTACTATGATCAAGGGGGATGCGTTCTCTTAGATCATCCTCTCTTGCTATGATATGTTCCCTCAGTGGATACATTAAAGCCAAATGAAGTAAAGTCATTATATAGTCTGGTGTTTCTTACCTTCATCGCCGCTAACAACGATATTTATTTCTTTTTCTTTTGTACCAGGATCTGAAACATCCGCTATGGTTTCGATCGTCCCTTCTTTCTTCACAGCTGGCTTCTCCGCGATTGACCTTTTAAAGGTTTCTGCAGATGGCTTGAATATACTTTCTACGTCTTTTTCATCGTCACTGTCAATCTTTTCCAATTCGTTTAAATCTCTTTGGTCGCCAGTGTTTGCTGCTTGTAGTACTGATGCGAGCTGGGCTTGTGCATCGGACCCAAAATTTCCTAAATCTTTATAATCCGAACTTAATACCTTTCCTTCAGGTGTCAAATCGCGAAAAACACTTCCCTGGATTGCAGATGTTGTCCATTGTCCCTTTCCATCGCGTTGCTGTTTTTCATTGGCGTCGCCTTCATCGTTGCTATGGGAATTATGCAAGAAAACCCTTAATTTTTCTTGGGTATTCTCAAGAGATTCCTTAGGACCGCTATTGGTTGATTCTGTCTCTCCTCCGTAGTGCAACGCATTTTGCGAAATGGCTTCCCTTGAACCAATTAGGTCGTCATGATGACGCATCGTCTTAAATTCCTGTTCATCCAGATTCTGTACCGTATCCATGTAGGTTAAATCGTGTTCACTTTCTTGCTTCAGCGCGTTTGACAACTGTTTCTCAAAGTCAGGGCTTCGAAAAGTGCCATCGTTGGATTCAGTCGTCCAATCACTTATATCCCTCTTCCCGGCAAACTTGTTTAGCTTGGAATGTCTTCCTTTGGTGGTTTTGGAATTCCCCTTTGAATTCCTCTTTATACCAATTTCGTCACCAGCACTTTGGAACATGTTCTTCATTCTGTTTAAGTCGTGCGTTTGCACAGAGTCTGCATACTGCAAATCGCCTTCGCTTTGCTTGCGCAGTGTTTCAAGTATCAATCCTTGAGCTAGGACGTTTCTGACGTCATCAAGCGGAATCACATCACCGTTTAAAAGTTTATTACTTTTCATTACAAGGGGTCCATTCACTTCGGTGTCGTTGAATTCATCACCATGAAAAAACTCGCTCTTCTTGTGTCGCTCATCTTTAATTCCAGTTTCTACATTTCTATCGTTTTGACGGATAACGTCTTTGATGTCCAATCGCCGTTGTCCGCGACTATGCCACTTAGAATCATTTGAGTCTCTTATAGTCTCAGTCTGTTTTACTCCAGGTTGATCTTTTAACGAACGTTCAAAAGCATAACTAGGATCCCGTTCGTCAAATGGAAACGATTCTATTCCCTTGACATGTCGTTGTTGTCCGTCGTAATCTTTCATGATGACGTTAGAGATATCTTCCTGAGCTTTTGGGCTTAGGCCTCGTATCTGATCTAAATCGCTGTTGAGCACGTCGGTAGAGGACTCCCAAGACTCTAAATCTCTCTTTACCTTAGTAATGCCATTGTTAACTTTGTTGGATTTACGGAACTTTGGAGAAAACCTATCTAGCGATAGCTTGACATGTTTCCTTTTGTGTGATACTGTATGAGCTCTTCGACTTGTCGTTCCTTTATTCTTTCGCTGCTTCAGTATTTTATTAACAAGATTTGCTATGGAATCGTGAGACTTTTCTTGCTCTTCATCCGTCTTCGTATTGTAGTACCCCTTAGTTGCAGGCGACGCCCCTTGAAGGTTGCCACTCTTTTCGATACCACCTAAAGCATGCGGCCTGTGAGCCAAATGTTTTTCAATCTCCTTCATTTCATCTGTAGTCAGTCCAAATATGACAGAAGTTGGACTTATTTCGGACTCGCGAGTCCCGGGTTGATCGCGGGATTTTGTCGGTTTGATTCTAAGGGCAACGTGTTTGGATGACGTTTTAAAGTATTTAAGCCTCGGTGGGGAAGCAGGATAACTAGGCACACGCGGTGTGGACGATACATTGGCAATTGATTTCCGATGCCTCTTCTTCCTATTTTTTCTTTTTCTTATGTGTATAAGTTGCTTCTTTTGTGGTCGCGCCATTGTTGCTGGGGGGAGGAGAGGGTTCACGCTATATTGCGCCACATCATTTGCTTCACTACCTCCAGTGATAAACTCCGTTCGGTCATTTCCTTCATTTTGTGATTGGTACATAAACGTCTTTGGTTTGTTCAAGTTAAATGCACCTTGAAAGCCCTCGAGATTACTTATAGGGGCAAGATCCACAGCTGATATATCTGAAACAGTTTCTGGACCTAAAAGCATCTGACGTACATCAGATTGCATCTTGGTAGCATCACGGTAGCTAAGGTCGTTAATATATGAAGCACTAGGCGATCTAGCATTTGCAGCTTTTTCAGAGGCAGGACTGTGTGGTGCATCATGGTGGATGCTCTGTTGGGTTTGACTGTTCCTTTGTTGATTAGAAGTCGGTTTGTCCTCATTGATAACTGAAGCCATTATTTGAGCATTTTCTCTATTCTCGGCATTGATCAAATTGTTATCTCGTGCAAAGGATTCTGCGAGTTCAGCTTTGGCAAACGGATCACCCAAAACTTGACCCGAAACAAAGCTCGCTTCACTATTACCCTCTTTCGACAGAGTGGTGTTAAGGCTGGGTAAAATCTCTCCCACGATGTGATCAGCGTCGTTTATTTGGTGTTCAAGATAACTTGCTTCCTCGGCATCTTCGTCTTGTAGCTGCTGTTGACTTGAATATGGACCATCAGAATTGGAGAACCCTTCCTTAGCCACTGGATCACTCATGAGATTCAGTTGTAGATATCTCGTTTCTTCAGGATCCAATCTCGTAATGTTGTTGTAAAGGAAAGGTGCATCTATTTCTCGATCTGGATTTGTCGCTGAAACTATTCCATTTATAGGAGGTGCCGAATTTGGTTTATTACGAAATTTTTGTTCGTCTTGAACTTCTGCCAGTCGTGTTGTGCTTTCTTTGATGTTTGAAACGAATCCGTTTGCAATTGGCGTGAAAATTGGTTTGTCGCCAAATATCTGTTCTTCAGTGCGACTTCCTTGCAACTGTGTTGTCATTTCGTTGTTGGAAATGAATCCACTCACAATGGGTGTCAACATAGGTTTATTGCCGAAATCTTGTTTTTCGCTGCTTTTAATATTATGACCGCCTCCAAGCCTTTGAACACTTTTAGATACAAAAGAAGGCCAATTGCTAACCTTTCCTTGAAACTTCAAATCTTTATTGGCTATCTGATTAATGGGTCGGTGTATTTTGCCGCTTACTTTACCACTTACACTGTCGTTGAGACTCGTGACTTTCACGTCACCGTGGATGGAAGGCTCTGATTTGCTATTGAGCACCGGAAGCGTTGATGTTCTATTAATGACTCCTATTGATTCTTTCATTTGGTTTAACGGCAGCGAACTATCGATACTACCATTATTGGACTTTGTTTCAGACTCAGCTTTGAGTCTGGCCTCCATCGCTGGATCTTCCGTTTGCGAACTGTCCGCACTTCCAATACTTGGCTTTGTTTTGGACTCTTTAAGTCTTTCCTCCATCGCATTTGCTGGTTCTTTCATTTGATTCAGCACCAGCGAAGTATCAGTGGGTTTTGTTTTAGTCCCAGCTTGGACGTTCACGTTTGATAAGTCATTTAGTGACGCAGTGATCCTCCTTGAGTCGGTCTCTATGGAAGATATGTTTTGTGATTTCCTCTCAGAATCAAGCTGAGAAATTTTATCACTTTCTTTAATAAGGGCTTGCGCAATCACATTTGCCCAAACGTTCTTGATCTTCGGATGCTTTGCTAATGCTACTGACACGAACTTGGAACCCTTGTTACCCAGACGTTCTACAACGCTTTCTACAAGTTCTGGAAGCTGGGTATTTAACACTTGTGGCGAATTTACAAGTGAATTTACAAGTCCTTCCTCAGATGGCGCTGACTGATTCAAAGACTCGTGATTTATTTCATGAGCAGTCTTCGTGCTTTTGAATGTTTTATTTAAAAGCGGATTTACACCGTTTGGTTTCTGCAGTGAAATAGAGCCACCTTTTGTTACAGAGCCAGGATCATTAGAGATATTACTTGAAGTCATCTTGACTTCATGCAAATTACTCTCAGTTTGACTTGCAGGTACACTTGTTCCAATGGCAGTAGAAGTATCATCGGCGGTTTTTGCAGTATTTTCTTTATTGGGAGATGTTTGCAAAAAGTTATGTGGATTGACCTCATCTTGGTTTAATACATATGATACTTTGGCAAGTGGATCGCTTAATAATTGCTTTAATTTCTCTTCTCTTCCTAGAGATGGTTGTTCCTCGTCTCCAGCAGAGCTTGCACCCTGTCCTTTATTTTTATATACAAATGTGTCATTATTATTAGCAATCGCTTGTGCCATGGGACCAATCTCACTTCCAGATGGATCATTCTTAGTATGAAATCCAGACATTATGGCTTCTTGGTTTTCCAATAGACCATAAAGCTTTCCTGTGAGTGCTGAAGGCGACAAGGCTTCCTCGTCATTGTTAAGATCGAAATTTTCATCATCTTCATTCCCTCCGTCCGTTGAAACAAAACTAGAAGCGTTATACATATTGTCTTTCAAAACTACATCATCATTTTTGCCACCTGATGAACTCCCATGCGACCGCGTTGATTCAGTAGCTATTTTTTTCTCGCCACCATTTTCCTGAACGCTTTTTTCAACTTTCTTTCCACCCTCCAGAGATATTAAGGGCTTTCCTACTGTTATACCTGGAACCAAATTCAAACAATTGCATTTTTAAATGCACTTTAAAAAGTGCTATTTTTTCGAGCCGCGAAGTGTCGCCTTGATACATTCAAAAATTAAGCGCAGTTATCACTCGGCCAAAATATGGAAATCGAGACCTTGACGTAAAACCGTGTGCAAGAATGTGCAAACCGATATGGGAATGAGGGGGGAACCATCAGCATACAGGCGTAGACGTGAATATACATATTTGTGGCACTGAATGATTCCTCTTTTTGGGTTTTCTTGATTGATTGATTGATTGATTGATTGATTGATTGATTGATTGATTGATTGATTGATTGATTGATTGATTGATTGATTGATTGATTGATTGATTGAGTGATTGATTAATTAATTCCCTGGTTCTAAGTTTGATAATTGCTTATTGCAGTCAAACGTGACTCTTGTAATGTCATCTCAATTATGGACTTCCCTGGTCTAATGGTCCCAACATTTTGTTTCAACATTTTGGATGAAAATGTTTAACCATTTAACTACCCCGTTGGGACAACTTAACTTGGAAGACGTTGGTAGATGTTAGATGATGTTGGAATATGTTAGAAGAAAGTTTGATTCAAGTCAAACATTCGTCCTACATCTTCCAAAAACCGTATGGATAATTCCAACATGTTTACATCATGTTACGTGCGTTTGTGCACAACATGTCGCAACAAGGCTCAGCAACGTTGGATGAGATTTGATCAACCTGTTGGGATCATCTGACCAGGGCTTAAACAAGCAAAAGGTATTATTCATGCAAATACATTGAAAAGGCGTTTTATCACATGCAGTGGATCTAGAGTTCCAGCACTGAACTTACCAACATCATCTCCTCTAACCGGAGCAACACAAGGTGGCTTTACCAAAACCAAAATCAAGCCAAGAATCAGGAATGCTTTCCAATCCATTATTGTTATTTATCTACAAATTCCATTGCATACTGAAATATGAAGAATATGCCACTTTGTTTTTAACAATATATATCAGCACATCTTATTCTCTAAAAATATTCTTGCAGAGTTGATATGTTGCATCCTTACTCATTACAATTCTCTGAGATACGTAATACATTCCAGCAATATCCCGACATCCTACCCAGGCCAACCCCAGGCCATTTGTATTTTGTGAAGAAAACAAAAATGGGAAAATGCCCATAATGGTGGAATAGTCGAGTTGTTCAAATGCCCCATAGCACGTAAAAAATGAAGGCAAATTATTTTCCTTTGGGTCCTCTAAGACATAATTGAGGGCAAACCAAAGCACAGAGAAATCAGCTTCTCGGTATTCGTCTATTAACCGGTCTTTCTCAGTGGATCTATTATCTCATTACGGACCTCTTAGAGCTAGATGGTCACAAATTTCTCGCCTTTGCTAATGAACTCATCACCCGAAACGAAGCCAGCAGTATATATATTTGACGAAGACGTCAAATGCCCCAGGGTAGACTAATGCCCGATCCCAGGGATTAGAAGCGTGAAAAATTGCCCCACTATAATTTCCGGGGAGTGGACATAGCTTGAATTGACTGATGCATAATATTTGAATATTCGAAACAGAAGATATCTGATCCACAAGTGATAATTTTACTTTCCCTCACAGCGTCCTTAGAAAGTCATCTGTTGATTTCGTCACGTGTCTTCCCCTGAGGTCAATTTTATCTACCAAGGATAATCAGTGGTGATCAGCATCTGCGACCTTACTGAACTGAACTGAAACTTCATTCCATCATGAAAGCCGTAACAAACTATCATTAAGAAGTAAGCAAACTGCCAGGGATAATATAAGGATAATTTAAAGCCTTTCAGAAATTTGGGAAGGCTTTCCAAAATTTATGTCTAGCGTTGGTAAAGCTCTTTTTCCCTTCTGAAGAGGGGTTCGATAGGGTTAAGTGACAAACCAGGAAATTCTCTTTCAGTAGGGACAAATTGTCACCCGAAACTCAAGCAAACGTCAAAATTAAACCCGAAAGTCAAGCAAACGTCAAAATTAAACCGCACCCCATACGGAATACGCTTTACCGTCACTGTCAAAGGAATTATCATGTTAATGTACTTATGCGTCAAGGGTCCAATGAGTCAAATTTTTGTAGAGTTAATTTTCACCCGTTAATCGACAAGATGGTGATGCTTGGTCAAAGTCATTTCTCAGTAATATCCTCGCTATCAAGGTCAACAACTATAAACAACAACCATCGTCACAATATAGCACCAACATCGACCGCTATCTAGTCAGTCACAAAAAGCTACAACGTTGGATAAAGGTTTTTGAACACTTGTCCACACTCCCCTTGTTTGACCCTCGCTACCTCTCTGCCTTTTCTCTACAAGCTTTTCGGTGATGTGGGGGGGGGGGAGGGGGGAGAGAGGGGAAACGAGTTTAACATCTAAACTAATCAGCTACATATTTCAACACAGATCTAGAACGGTTCTCTTCGACTGTAATGCCTTTCAGCGTACATTGGCAGTCGTCAACTAGATAATTTACTCTTACTTCTACACACGTTTTAGTTCTTCTTCTTGCCTTTCCTTATGTTTTTGTAAATTAAACAGTGTGAAATGAAATTACATTTTCACTTGAAGAGGTAAAATTAAATTACGACAACACTGAAATTAAGAATACGAAACTGGCAGAAGTGTTCAATTACAATTGTTCATCACATAAGTTCAGTACAATATTTTGATTTTGTCTTGATAATTGGTACTCTACAAACCTTTCTTCTATGAAGAGTGTCCGCTGGTTTACTTCTGCGAGGAAAGCGTCTAGAGAACTGCGTGCAAAGTACGTCTTAACGGGGGACCGTATCGATTTTTATGAGAATTAAGCCATTTGTTTTCAATAACATAAGGTTACTCCCATATTCTCACCCTCTTGTTGTTTCTCTCGGTTTGAGAAAAAATAATACAATAATTGAAAACTTTTAAGCTTTTGACGTATGTGAAAAGGAAAACAGGTCTCTCAGTGATTTTACCTGTTTAATAGGTCAACGACCTCAACGGTTGAATTAGTTCATAATTCCCTCTGCGATGGAAAAAGTTTTAGCTATCGACGAATTTAGCGCTGTTCAAAGCTGTATACAACAGAAAATTCTTTACTTATAATTACAATCCAGAATCACATAAAAACGCTAAAAACATAACAAACAAACATTGTACCTATGTAATCCTTTCATAGACAAAACATTACCTGAAAATGGACGCTCACTTAAGCCATTGCCGTCACCACGACTGTGTCAGAATAAATGGCTTGTTGAAGAAACGTAAAAGAGAAACATCCCAACTTTTACGCTAAAGTGAGAATATTTTAATTTTTTCTCACGTTTCAAACCCAGTTTTTGGGGGCAAAAAGTTTTACTGCTGTTAATGATTTAACGGCTGCTCTTCTGGTCAAGTGTCTCAGATTACACCAGAAACGGCTCAACCAATCAGAACAAAGATTGAACGGCAGACGTCTTGTAAATTCATTCATGATTAAGCGCTTCAATGAAGTGACTCATCGCTACCCGTTTTTTCCTTGGGAGAGAAATAATCCACAGGGGGTTTTGTTAGTGGATATAATTCATTCGCTCATTTCCTCGTACAGCGGAACCCCGATCAGTAACGAAGGTCAAGGAACCATGCAGGAACTGATGTGTTCGTTGCGGGGCTTCCGTTATAAACGAAACTTCCCGTTATAACGAATTCGTGGGAAAACGACCAAAATCTTCGTTGTATCGGGGTTTGGCTAATAATTATTTTGCCTTAAAATTAAACAGTGTTACATTGCACCACTCAACTGAGGATACAGCGGCATAGATGTTACTATAGTGCCCTCTGGCAGCATATAATGAGCTGTTGACAGGATTTTTTTTCTGCATTCGCATTCAACTTCAGGCGCCTGATGACATTAATTCGTTATATCGGGGTTGATTTTAAGTTTGAACTTCTGGATTGTGTTCATTATAACGGGTTATACCGGGGCTCGTTATACCGGGGCTCGTTATACCGGTGTTCGTTATACCGGGGTTCGTTATATCGGGGTTCGTTATACCGGAGTTCGTTATATCGGGGTTCGTTATACCGGAGTTCGTTATATCGGGGCTCGTTATATCGGGGTTCGTTATACCGGGGTTCATTATACCGGGGCTCGTTATATCGGGGTTCGTTATATCGGGGTTCGTTATACGGGGTTCGTTATATCGGGGTTCTGCATGCATGTTCCATACATTTTACTGCAACTTTGGCAGGGCCGAAGAATATCGTTCGTTATAGCGAAGTTTCCGGCCGTTATAAAGGGGTTCGTTATATCGGGTTCAGGGTTGGTGATCTCCGCTTCAATTTGAAATCAAGGAAATTAGATTCGGTACTGTTTAGAGCAGTTTTTAATTGAGTTTTCCTTGGGAGAGAAATAATCCACGGTGCTTTTGTCAGAGGATATATTTCATTCATTCATTCATTTTCTCGTACTTTACTTTCAAAGAAAATTAGATTCGGTACTGCTGAGAGCGGTTTTCAATTGACGAGTGTCGCCAAAGCGAACACAAAGTCAATGGCCCAACATCACAACAAAACGAACCAAAATTATGAGAACTCAAAGTATACACGTTACGTAACGTCGCCAAGCGCGGGAAAACCGGTGTGCGACCAAGTAGCGTTTTGGTTTTGCATCTGATTGGTTGAGTAGCTAGTTAGCACGAGTTGTTTTTTTTTTTTCCAGTTTTTAATCCAATCAATGAGTCCAAAGTAATTTTGGATTATTTTCGACAATCAATTGAAAAGCGCTCGAATTGATTTTTGTCAAAACAACGAAAACACGATATCGTTACTGCTGCTTTCATTGAAATATCAAAAGCGGCTCTGTTTGGACTAACGTCTGTTATAGAGCGTTTTCACGTGACGTCATCAAAATTCTAAATTCAAAACTATTGATCATACAAAGCTGTTCTTTTAGTATATTCTAGACATCAGTGTCGCTAATTGCTGGGAAAAAGTTTGCGCCAGCAGAGTGCTTCATTTTGAAGATAAAGCGTTTTGAAATTTGAGACGGCCTGGCTCAACGTGACCTGAAATGTTACAGAAACCGATATTTTCGCACTTTTTAAATAATTTTCCGATATGCTAATAAGTTAAAAATGATAACTAAAAGCATTCCGAAATCAAACTCATGACTTTGGAAGCAAAATCTTGTTTTCTTCTCGCTGACATTTTTGGCCGCCATATTGGTGTTCCAAACTGGTACACCAATATGGCGGACCCATACTAAGCTCTGTAATTTTCCGAATATTGTTTTCCCAATAACTTCGTTGCAATGAACACTTGCCAAGTTAAAATTTGGGGAATATATTTATTTCCACCTACTCTACAATCTCTGAGTTTGTTGATGTTTTTGATGCACGCAAAACGATCTTGTTATTTTGGTGAAAACGCTGTATACGTTGGTGCTTATTTGGCTCTCCCAGCGTTGAACTTCACAAAATAAAATCCTAATTCTAAATCCTGAAGTCTAAATTCGATGTCATGAAAAGACCAAACTAAACCAGCAAATTGTGAAAGCAGTAAAATTAGGTGGTTTGGGCTTGTCACGGTAGAGTTTAAAAAACAAGCTCTAGTTTTGTCGATCCAAAAACGACGTCAATTACGTCACAGTTAATAGAGGGAAATGGTTATGAAGCCCGGCAAACTTCAAAGGAGCAAACAAAGAGGCCAAGATTTATGTTGGAAGGCCCATGACCGTGCACATCTTTTGTTTTGCGCTCATACACTATGCCGATGAATTACGTAACCAAAACGTTTCTATTGGTTATTTGCTTGAACACGTAATCACCTATTGTGCTTTGTCAGGTTTTGTGCACGGTCAACCCCCAAAATGGCGAACAAAAACATATAACAAAGAACTTTGCCGGGCTTCATAACCATTTCCCTCTATTAACTATGATTACGTTAACTAGAAAAATCTCGCGAATGTAAGGATGGAGTGCACCTTTGGGTAGATAGATATTTCCAGTTTTGCTGAGTCGGACGATGCGGGTAAACTACAAAGTGACATAGTCTTCATGAATACCTGATTATTAATACCTTTATTGAACACCATTACATATATGTTGTGACATTAACATATTGATACCGTAACAGAAGTGGCGACTTGATAAATATGCAGATTCGGTTAAATACAACTTGTTCCATTATACAGTTAACAGGCAAATGAAAACTGTGTCTACATGTCCTTGTGTGTTGAATATAGCTACAGGACAAAACAGTGTAACTAATTTCAAAATAATAACACCAAATTAAGACGACAAAATAAACCTTGTCACGTTTTTGGCAACCATTTTAACAGTAAGGCAAAGATGCCACAAACTACCGCGTTTCTATGAGAATCCAGTTATTTCAGGGATGATTAATTACACTTCTGAAAATGAACATAGCCAGCGTTGAATGATTTTTAAGGAAAAATTAAAGTGTGAAACTGTAAACTTTCCTGAAAGCGAATAAAATCTTAGCGAGCCGAACGAAGAAAATCGTACGAAAATCATGTTGCCAACACATTTTGCCACTAAAATCCCTTGCTAGCTGTCTGGCGTTTGTGAGATGTAAGTCGTTAAGAAATTATCAGTCTGATGAAAATATTTGGCCGTTGCATTCCAATAAAAACACTGTAGTTTCCGACGTGTCAATGCCTACCCCGAGACAAAATGGCTACCAAATTAATTCATGCCAAGGTATATTGCGTAGCTTTATATAGATTTAATGTATGGTGAGAAGTGTTCGCCACCGAAGTGTTTGTTGCCATTTTACTCGGGATCTGTCAGATTTTTGCGCAACGGTATTCTTTCTCTCCAGTTTCCAGATCTATAACCTGTCCTATGCACTGATAAAATACTAACGGTTTGACACAATTTTGACAAGGAGAGTTTGTGTTGATGTTACAAGTTTCGCCAACTATATTTTGACACTCAACGTTTCTCTTCATCCTCTTTGGTGAGATCTAGAGAGAGAACAGTTACAAATCGGGATTTCAGTGTCTCGTGTAACAATTGTAACTAACTCAGTTACAGTACTTTACCATGTAAAGCGAGGGGGACTCCCATATAAAAGTGACGGAGGATGATCGTTGGAATTTTTGAAAGGAACCCTAAAGGCCGATTTAGACGGTACGATTTTGTCGCATGCGACGCGTTTACGACAAGAATTGTGTCGTGTAAATCAAACCTACAACTCGCTTACGATTATCGTATACGACACGAAAAATGTCGTAGGATTTTGAAACATGTTTTAAAACCCTGCGACATGTCGTAGCCACAGACAAAGTTAAATGATGAAAGTTGTATACGATTTTTGCATGACGCGAGTGGCGCGCGCTACAAAAGTCGCATGCGACAAAATCGTACCGTCTAAATTGGCCTTAAAAGATACCAGAATCTTGCTTTGTGGGTGTAGCCTAAAGTCATTTTCATCCCTAAGAGGTACCATGCAATTAATATTCTAAAACAAAACTAGTTCCTATCCTTTTTTTTCAGCTTAATTTCCTAAAAGGTAAAGGGGAAATTCTAGCAGCAGTCATTTTATATTTTAAAGGGAGGGTTTCACGGTTCGGCGCATGTCCATAAATCAAAATATACTTTTTTCGCTTTCTTATCAATGTTATCGCTTTAAAAAACCCACTCACATGTACTTATAATTAGTCGTAGCAGAACGACGGATGACCAAAATTCACAGAAGATTTCAGTGGATTACACCGACGAAGTCGACCGTGGAATTTAGTGTTGACCCTTAGGATTTATTCCACAGTTGATGATTTTAGAGTATTTGCATGCGACAATTATGTAAATAGCTGTAAAATTCTTTAATCGTGAAATTTTCACAAGCAAATTTCGCACCCGAGTTAACTCCTCGCTTCCGATTGGTTCATAAACAATGCAATTAAATAGACTTGTGCCAGTAACGCGTGCACAGGTGAACAAAGTATTTTGATTTATGGACATGCGTCGAGCCATGAAACCCTCCCTTTAAACCCTAAGTGGTACCAAACTATGAATTCTAACCCCTGAAAGGTACGACGATCACCCCAACCACGGTCTTTTACGAAAGTCCGCTCTAAATGCTTCATTACACTCAACAAAAACTGCTGAACATTTCCAAAATATCAAAATAAAATCATTAATAAATCAGTACGCATAGGCTTATATTATATACCGGTCTTTAGTATATACCACATACGTGAATAGTGATTTTCGCGCGCTCTGATTGGCTACTCAAACTCCAGATATCCCTTGTTATAATATACTAACCATAGGATAATGCATTTTCGAGCAATTTGATTGGTTCCCTACTCCTGGTCTCAGAGGCAATATACCCTCTCTACCTTATTTGGAAATGCCACGAAGTTCAATTTTGTTTGTCTCGGGTAAAAAATCGCGGAACATTTTCGTCTTTTTCTATTTTCCTCGGGAAATTCAACATTTTCCCTGTAAAACTTCGTCGAGGGGAATATTCACCAATATTCACGAGCCTGAGGCGAATAATTGTTAACTATTCACCTCCAAGTAAAAACAAAATGGCTTCCCACGAGTTTTTGCCCAATTTGTCACAAAATAAAATAACTGTTTGGGGCTGGCTATTTACTTGTGTGGTCTATACCAAAACAATTATTCACCTTAATATCGGTGAAAAGTGGTAGATATTTAACAATTATTCCACGAAATCGAGTCCTACATTAACTCATAGCCAACGAGGCGTAGCCGAGTTGGCTATGAGTTCATGTACGACTCGATTTCGTGGAATAATTGTTTTATAATATACTCACCACAGGATATTGCAATTAAAAATTACTGGGGAAAGAACGGAAGGAAAAAACAGAGGAAAATGGGATATTTATCGTAATTAGCGGGATTCCCAAATAAGGTAGTAATGGTACATTGCCTCATATGCCTTGAGTAGGGAACCAATCAGATTGTCCAAAATTACCATATCCTGTGGTGAGTATATTATAATTACCACTATTCATCTCCACTTCGGTGGATAATTGTTAATGATTTTGCAAAAACGTACCCAATTGGCAGGAACTGACATAACCGCTGCGACCAGAAAAACGGTGAACAGGACGGCCAATGTGTATCGATAAGCCATGTCGTGATAAGTACTGAAAACAAACAAACAAACTCAAAATTAATGAGACATTAGAGCCATCGATGAACACTGATTATTCCGATGCGTACAGCGGTCACACGTGCGGCGAGTGCGCAGTCTCGCCAAAATTGTTGGCGGGAACTGATTTAAAACAATTTCAAACAGTATTCAAAGACAGCTTTGCTTGAATTCAAAAGATTAGAAGTATTATTTATTAATTGTTAACGTGTAGCATTGTCACCTCGTATTTTGGCTTGCCACTGTCAGTTTTTGTAACGTCTTCTTACGGTTAACTTATTGCACAATCATACAATACGCTTCAAACTCTTACAAAATTCAAGGCAACGAAAACCGGAACCGAAGGCATTCTTAATTTCAATAAAACTAATATATATCTACTGCACAATTCCGAGCATCCATTAGCTCGCACCAGTGTAAATTGGCGGTTTGACAAAGGGCAGATTAAACCTCGCTGGAGACAAAGCTCTAAGAGGTTAGCAGCCCATCCAACGAGGCTCTTCAGAGTACAAATACTAAATGAGATATATGTAGACCTGATTCAGAAATGCTATTCATCAAAAGAGCGACAATTTGTGGTACAGGCCTAGCATACCTAGTTATGAGCTACCATGCAACATAACATGAATTTGACGCGTGAAAATTGCTGCACAAAGCAAGTTGGATGACCACGGTTCCGTCTTGGACAAGGACGTTCGAGGAGACGCAACCTCCCCATGCCCGGAATAATATATCAGCAGAAGTGTGCCTCTTGCTCAACGGTCACAAAAAGATTTAGAAACTCGCCAAGTGCCAGTGACTAATATCCAGATTGACATAAAAGGCACATTTATTTGCCATTTTGGTTCCTCGTATCTTGTCCCACTTTTGACGCGGAGATGTGGTTTCTCGAAATTTCTATCTATTAATTGGATAATCAAGTTGTCAATCTATGATATATTCTGAGATTCTGACTATTGGTAAGGTCGACACAGAAGGTACACTCTTTTGTTATATAAGAACGTCTAATTTTCGAGCTGAGGCTGAACCAAGACCGAATATTCTTATTTTTGGGCGATTTCAACCTGAAAACGTTCTTAACATGTTCTTAGGTCACATGGTATAGAATTTCACAAAAAAGATTCGAACGTGACCATGAAAATGGTATTAACATTTTATGTGATAGAAACTCATGTTGTTGCTATAAAAAATGTGTATTCAAGTATTTTGAGCTGATTTGAACTGCTTATTCACTGAGATATTTGAAATGTTACATTTTTTGAAAGGATACTGGGATATTGTATTGAGAGCTCGATGCAAGAACCAAGTGAATAAAAATGTTCTTAGCTAAGTCTCAACCTGGCTATGTTCTTAGCATGTTCTTAAAATTTTGGTCAATCTCAGCCTCAAAGTTCTTATAAAAAAGGTTGTTATATAAAAAAAAAGTGTATTGGTAAGGTCGACACAGAAGGTTAATTACATCGTATTCAGTTATATTTGTACAGCACAAGCCATTCGCCAGAACAAGAAATTCCTTTTTTGCTTCACTAAATACTGACATTTCTTCGATGAATTTCTGAAGGTGCAAAAAATATGGAGCTTTTTTTTTTTTCTGAAAACAAGGCAGTCATCGGTACGATACATACTTCTCAGTTTACCAAAAGGGACACTGTCCTCATTTTAGCACGATTTTGGGAAGCTCAGAAACATATCTAGATCATAGGAAGCTGAACAATAATGGTTTGATTCTGTAGAATAGCACTCGAGAAATGACAGGAACCCATTAGGAAGTGAGGATGACTAACGACAGCGAGGATGGAAATGGATTGCAATATGGATTTTTGAAAAAATGACAGGATGTCAGTTTTTCAAAGTTTCAAGTTTGGCTCGGAAATCTTTGAAATTTTGCAAAAATTTTGTTGCAGTATGGAATTTCTTGAATAAATTGCTTTTTATCATTTAATTAGAGTTCATTAAGTTCTTATTTCATAGATTTAGAGGCCATTTCGTGCATTTATAACAGTTTTGAGGAAATACGCCGGGACAGTGTCCCTTTTTTTATATAAAAACGTTGAGGTTGAAAAGAGCCAAAATTTTCTCAAGCTGACCATGTTAAGAACGGTAACTATCCGAGGCTAGATTTGTGTAAGAATTTTCTCTTCTTTTGTTGTGAAAATTACCAAGAATTGGCTGGTAACCTTTGATCAAACACCAAACTGAACATGTACTATTTGAATGAGCTTCGGAGTGATTTACTGCAATACCACCTTGTTATCAAGAACATTTTTAAAAGTAATTTCGACCCAAATCACCTACAAATGAAGAACGTTCAACTTCATCCGAAGATAAGCTTCTAAACTGATTATCCGCCAGAGATAACCAAATGAATGGTCGACCCTAACCTCTCGTTGTATGCTCAAACTAAGTCAACGCAAGCAGTATAGAACTGAATTTGGGGTCAGCGACATTTGGGTTCAGCGACTTAATGTGACCTCTACCAAGCTCTCTTTGACGAAACGACGTCAAGAAAGATAGTGTGAGATTTCCATTTTACCAAAATGATAATTGTTATCTCTCATCAAATCAGCGCATGTTAGCAATATAGAACTGAATTTGGGATCAGCTACTCGGATTCAATACAACGTCTCCCTAGCTTCCTTTGATGAAACGACATCAAGACAGATAGTGCGAGATTTCCATTATACCAAAATGACACTGAATTGTTGTCTCATCAAGACCGTTTCTACGCCTCTGTTAAAGAGCATTACTCACATTACTATATAAGAAAAAGAAGGATGCTCAAACTGAAACATGAGTACAGAATGATACCTGAAAATCTAACGGTCCCTCAAATCACACGGGTTTCGGGAATCTCAAAATTTTGTAAAATTGTGAACACTTTGTCGCGCAGCTTTGACTGAAAACCTTCCTGCTTTTACATTTTACAAGTGTGAAGGTTGTGTTGTCTACGAACACCTAGAATACTCACATACTGTTAATTGTCTTACCCAGGGTGCAAGTATCGGATAAGTTCTTTGATGCTTTTTTGTCGGTATTATTCGACTTGCTGTGGTTATCGCTTTGTGCTGATCTTGGAAAAATCGCACTCTATTTATGGTGTCGTGGAAATAACTTTTCTGCCTTGAGGGCAAACGGAAACAAGCGCATATTAAACCTGCATAAGATATCATTTCCGCTTGCAAAAGTTTTCCATTTATAGGTAAATAACTCGGGACGTAAAATCGTACTTTGATTAATTTTCTCCAAATCTTGGCAAAGTTTTAATGTAACTACTGTACAATTAACTTGCAGTCGATTAAAAGAGTTTATTAAGGTCAACACATAGTTTGCACAACGTGTTTTTGAAATTCATACAGTACAGTTTCCAATTTTTGCTCATTTATTTGAATCAAACTGTAAATGACATGTTTGTCTTGACGAAGGAAATCACAATTTTTGTTTTTACGGTGTGATAAGATTGTCGAATGAAATCCATCTGTTATATATTCCACGCTCTGTCTTAATTAAAAACCTTTTCAATAAGACAAGTTTAATATTAAACTTTTTACATACAAATACAATATTGCACTTTAACTAATATTTGAAATTAACGTTTTGAAACTCACATATCATGCCATTAAACGCTGAAAATGGTCGATCTTTTCTAACACCACCGAAAAAAAGTGACTAGCGTATGGCAGTATTTTAATGAAACTAACACAACCTTATAAGTGAAATAGCTGAATTTAAATATTTTTTTGTTTGTTTGTTTGTTTGTTTGTCTGCCAAACCGCGTATTTGAAAGAGTATCAAACGTATTCCAATATTGGTGTTTCGAAAAAAACAGTAGTGTATTGATAATAACCGCGTGTGCAATATGTATTCTTGCATATATTCATGTTTTGCTTTGACAAACAATAAAATAACGTTTGTTATCACAATTCGACAAAGTGTCGGTGTCTCTTTAAACAAAAAATGTAATATCTTTTAGAAGTTAGTTAGCAAAGCAATAAGCGGGAGATATTACAAGGGCAGATTGGTATTGTTGGAACTCTATATTTATTTTATATACATTCAATTTTAAAGGCCTGACGACACATAAAAATAACATAACTGATAAATCCTCGCAACGGATGGAATATTGAAGTGTATTTGCACGGAAGTCATTAACGATGGCAGTAAAATGGATTCATTAATGTTTTGGTTTTAAACATATTTAGCATTGGGCTCATACCAATGTGAATAACATTTTCACTGAATTTAACTTCATATAACAACAGGCTTATCTATGTCGTTTCTATTTAGTTTGGTTGCTGAAATATTAAAAATAACAAACCGCGTGAATTTAGCAAAAAATAAAAACGAAACTGAGTCATTCCAAACCGGTAAGATCTAAAACGAAGTGTGGGCAGACGTCGAAATCGTTGCCACATGGAATTTGTAAATCCATTCTCAGGCTCTATGATATTTCACATCCGTTGCAAACTTTAAACAAGAAGATATTAAAATCCTAATAAAAACAAGGCATATTGCATAAGATATAAGGTGGGAGATTTATCAACTGATCTCAATAAACATCAGTTCAAACTTTTTTTTATGTAAAATAGCTCACAGTATGTGACAAGAAGACCGACGTTAGTCAATAACGCCACATTAACTCGTGTTTTTATGTCTTATAGAAATAAATAAAATTTACTTTCTATACCCTAAAATTCATATTTTTATTCAAATACTTTGACACTAGCTTAAATGGAATATTGAAATACTGAAATCTCATGACAAAAACAACTCCTTTCTACCAACTAGATCACATTTAGCAAGGTCAGCCTCTACATATTTTCTTTGCACTTTTAAGTACAAAAAAAAACTATTACACAGTTTTTTTTAACTCTTGCACACTTTTAAAACTAGAAGTATATTGCATTACAACGTACGTTTATTGTTAGAAAAATGACATGAAAACACAAAATATCATCCTTGCATCCTTGGAATTTCGCAGAGTTGCAGAGTGCCGTAACTGGAAGATTTTTTTAATCTTCTAGCTAGTGGAATTAACAAAACAAAATTCATAATAAAAAAATAATTTTAAGGTTAATCAGGAACTTTAATCAAAATCTATTCCATGATTATTAAAAAATCCTGTGGGAAAAAAATTATTTAAACCTGATTCAGCCTGTGCAATTGAAAGCGGAATACGGAACGAGAGCACAAACGAAAGTTAAGCCTAATTTTAGGAAAGCGATGATACGATTGAAAACCTTCATGATTTGTCGCACTTGCTCTCTTTTTTATCGCTTTTTCAGTTTCGCCATATTATTATTGCCTCGGTTCCAACTCCATGGCATAACCGAAAACGCGGCCAAATCACAATTGTTTTGTTTTTTTTAAATTTAATTTTATTGAACTGACTTTCGACTGAACACATTGCGTGATAAGCTAAGATCTATAAGCCAAAAACCTGACGAGTCATCAACGGAAGCGACCAGCGAAAAGTAAAGAAACCGCGTTATCTTTAGTCCAGTGTTTCGCCATCGTTGTAGACAAGATAGTCGGATATGATTGACGTCGAAAATATGGCATACTGTTATTTCCGATGTAAAGTATTAAGACAAAATTCATTAGAAAATCGAGTAATATTTATTTATAGCCAGTGGACAAAAATCCTGTACTATGACGCCATAAGCTTTCACGCTTAAACTAGGCATTCATGAGCCATACCTTAACGGTATTCACCAAATGATATAACTCCACAATCCTTATATTGCTTTCCGCCTTGAGTTTCCTCCCGTGAATGGGTTGAGTCATGAGAGGTGGCAGCCATGTTTCAACAAAGATTGTTCTTAGTTGAAAGTACCACAAATAAAGACTTAAGTAAGCTTGCATAAGTTCTACTCATAAAATGGCCTATTTTGCTTGGCCGTTGAGTGTTCGTAAAAATTACCTATGTTGCTCGGACATAGCTATCCTGCTTGGGTTCTGTTCGATAAAATATGAATTTTATTCGCCCTGATAGTGGCAGTGATTCGTTTTTCTTAACTCTTTAAAATACCATGTTGCAATTTTAATCATTTTGTGAGTCACGCCGCTGATGTAGGTGTTTTTTTTTCATTGGCGGACTTAAAATTGGATTATCTTTCTCTCAGTCGCATTTTAATTATATTTCGCATTTATTAATATTATCATTTGAAATTTTTGTTATCATTGACTGATTTCGTTTATTCCGATGTATTTTGCATGTTCTGCTAAAATTGTGTTTTAAAATTCCTTATTTTGGTGGCATAATACATTTTGCTCGCTGCCCGGAAAAAACAGCCTATTGTGATCGAAATTCTACTGGCAGAGGCCTACTAGAAAGCCAACTTCTTCGCCTTCAAACTGTATAAATCCGCGGAGGCAAAACGAGGATGAGAGTTGCTGAGAATTCGCTCTCATGAGAGTTTTCTTCAATTCTTCTCGACTATCATCACCTCGGGTCAAACGAGAGAAAACTCCAGGACGCCGATTCTCAAGAAAAAATTGAGCAGGTTGAAATTCGATGAGAGCGCATGAGAGTCGCTTAGAGCGCATGAGAGTTACAGGCCAAACAAGAGCGAGAGTTTGAACTCCCTCTCGTCCTCGTTTGGGCTTACAGTGCGACTACTCCAACCAAGGCCACCCAAACAAATTATTTGCAAATTGTCCAGAAGCATTTGAGTGTTAAAACAATAAAAATGGCCACAAATTTATTGCTTCTCAGTAATGTGCAGCTTGCTTAGATCCATAATTTGTGGGAAATCTATTGTTAAGGTCATTCCATCGAAATAGAACTTACAATAGATTTTCATTCAAACTTTGCCTATTGGTTGTTTATCTTATGGGAACTTAAATTTTGAAATAAAAAAGGGGGTCCCGGTATTCGTTTAGGAGCAGGCGGACCTTGTATATACCCCATAATTCCGTAAATATCAGCTTCCAGAAACCCTTTTTATTAGCTAAGTTCACGTTTCCGGTGATTATTTATTATTCTGCAATAGAAATTAGTCTATATTTATTTTATAGAAAGAAGGTGATTACTAGACTCAAAATAAGAGAAAAAATTGATAGGTCACCGTACTCGTTTACGAGAAAATGACGATTTATCTCTCTGGCGAGCTTAGCCGTAAAGGAAAAGCCATCATTTTCTTTATGCGCGCGCGCTAATTACGTGTGAAATCATGCGCAGTAAGGCTGCGCAATGCAATACTAAGGAATCACCTTAACATCCGAGGTTTTCATTTGCTGATTTGCACATAATTTTGTTGGGTGGCCTTGGTTGGAGTAGTCGCACTGTAAGTGGTTTGCATCTGACGTCATCAAAAAGTAAAATCTGAACCAATCACTCTACAAATCTGTTCTTTTGACATATGACAAAGTTCATGCAAAATTTTCATGACTACTGAGATGCGGCGTTTTGAAATTTACGAAAATTTACAAAAATTTACAACACCCGGCGCTATTTTAAGTTTATCAATCGACTATAAATGTGAAATGGAAGTAAAAAAGAATAATATTTTAGGACACCTTGCCGTATTGTCAAACCTTTTTGCGAAGTGTTTATTTTGGCCGACATGTTGGTGTGCAAAGCTTAGTGTTCACCAATATTCATGCTCTTCGTATTCAGTTCCGTCTGAATAAAGACACGAGGGTAAATTCGTAATGTCTGGTCAACACGAACCGTTTGAAGTTTACGAGCGAATTAATTTTCTTTGTAATCGTTGCGAAAGATGTTCTCTTAAGCCCGGGCCAAACGAGGATGACAGTTTTCTTCAACTCTTTTAAGCAACTATCATCACCTCGGGCCAAACGAGAGCGAGACTCGTCGACGACTCTCAAGAAAAATCTGAGCAGGTTCAAATCCGATGAGAGAGTATGAGAGTCGATTAGAGTCGCATGCGATGATCGATCAACTCTTATACCGCTAAAAGCGTAGTTCGTCCATTCATTTTGCTAATATGATACACACTGAAAAGATATACCTCTGGTTTCTATGCACCCAGTCGCATTTGTTCTCAAAGCTAAGTAACAGAAATTTGTATGGGAATATGTGGATCTTTGAGCTTCTTAATATTTCCACTTTTAATTAAGTAACACTTTAACCCTTTTGCCCCAAACAGCGATCGATAAACTCCTGAATTCTCTTTAAAATAAGAAATCAAAGTCAAACAGCCTGGGCAGCTCATGAGAAATCATGAACTGATCAGCAAGAGGAGCGAATAAGTAAGAATATTTTGTAATGTGCTGAACATCGAAAAACATTTCATGGCGGAGTTTGGTAATATATATTAAAAAATACAGATTAAAATAGTCATATATATACAAAACTAAAATAAATCTGATGGGTTTTTTTGGTATTGTGCTAAACACCGAAATATATCTAATGCTGGGATTTTCACGTGATAAAACATATATTTAAATGGTCAAATCATACGAAAAATCATGAGAAAAATCAATGAGAAAAATCAATGAGAAAAATATCTGTTTATAATCGTCGTTCAAATTAGTTTTTATTCATTGCATAGTAACCAAGAATGCATTATTTTAATATCTACAGGCTAAATAAAAATCAATCAACTACCTTATTTTGAATTAAAAGTGATTTAAGAATAGGAAAAAGTCCCAAAAATAGGAAAATACCATTTTAAAATTACCGTCTTACGTTTTCTGTACATTTTTGTCCTGAACGATTCGACTATGAGGTTGAATTTTGTTTGCAAAGTTGTCAGCCGGCTTTATGCACATATCGTTAACAACACAGTTAGCTTCGATGCTCATGCATCACCGTGGCTCCGAATAATTTTCAATGTTTTAGATGACACAGTAGTGAAATTTACGCAAACTTTAAAAAAGGTCACTTAGTTATTGATATACTACCGTAAAGTTCCGAAAGTAACGACCCCCCGAAAGTAGCGAACCACCGAAAGTAACGTCAATTAAAATTTGTGGCTGCTAATAATCCCGAAAGTAGCGAGCCCCCGAAAATAGCGAGCCCCCGAAAGTAGCGAGACCAAGGTTTTTTTTTCAATTATACATATCGTACATGTATATATATATTTTCCAATCAATAGTCAAATGCATAAGTTAAATCTTCGTGCAGTGTCATAACTTGATCACGATATAAGGTACTTTACAACAAGAGAAGCTATCGCTTTATATGCCATAAAGCATTACAGTTTACGGTATCTGACTAGCTTTCTTCCTCTGAGTCGGAATCAGAGAAGAATTATATTATTTTCCTCTATATCGGCTGATTCGCCCAATGTCTTTTATTTCGGAAAAGCTTTGTAACGGTTTTTGTTCCCCTAAAGCAACGACTCCCCGAAAGTAGCGACCCCCCGAAAGTAGCGAGCCCCAAAGGCTGCTAATTCCGAAAGTCCGAAAGTAACGACCCTCGTTACTTTCGGAACTTTACGGTAGTCGAATGTTTAGGTTCTGGCCGGAAGATGTTTTGGCGCCAAAAATGGGGCTGCCGACCGCGGGACGCTTGTGCGAAAAGGACACCCTGATGTGAATTGACTTCAGAATACTAAAATCTCAAATTAAACTGACCATGTAAGCTCCCGTGGTTCTTACAATCATCAACTAGTCCTACCAAGCGATAAAATAAGTTTTATAAATAATAAACTTACTTGACTTGAAATGAAACAATTGAAAACCTTTCCCTCCTGAGCCCTTCCTTAATTTGCAACGCAGAGGCGATGACCACCGACGTAAATACAATTTCAGCTTTGTAATTACCATTTTATTCGGTCTCTATAATCCGCATATTCCATTAGCCTAATCCCTTGTTTCTTTTCTCTTATGGTAACGTTAATTCAGTGGAAAGAATCCTACGACACTGGGCTTATTACTAGAAAGGATAGCTTTGTGACGATGCCGCGATATTAGTTGAGTAATATATATATGTACATCCAAACCGATAAATAAAGCCGGTACTTTCCGTAAATTTCAATTTAGTTTAATTCATTCGGATTCAGTAAAATATGGTGTTCCATCTCCGCCAAAAATCAAATTTGTAACTCAACATCCAACTTTGTAACTCAACATCCAACTTTAGCAATCAACATTGGACTATTGCCTCAACAATCAACAACTTTAAAGACTTACCGATGCACCTGAAATTGGGGCCATCGTTGTTTGAGGCTTGATTTTTTTTCACAGAATGCTAGAGTATATAAAAGATGTGACAACAGGCCTGTACGGCTCCTACGGTTCGTGACCGTTCGTGATTAGTTGATTGTTGAGGCAACAGTCCACTGTTGATAGCTAAAGTTGGATATTGAGTTACAAAGACCGATGTTGATAACATTAAAGTTGGATGTTGAGTTACAAAGTTGGATGTTGAGTTACAAATTTGATTTTTGGCGGAGATGGAACACCATATATAGTAAAAGGCACAGATAAACGCTATTTATAATCGTGTTACGGAAAAAAACAGCAGGGAAAAAATACACAACTTTATTATACGACGTGACGTTTTAGAGTGCGAATACGCACAAAGAGGAGAGCAGATATGAGACCGTATTACACGGGTCTCAGTCCCCCTGACCGCGCGCTACGGAAAACACTGTTGAAAGCCTATATTTTAGGAAAGATATTATGTCGTATAATAAACAATTTATTCAGCGGAAAGTTGTGTAATACGGCTGGGCATTTTTACTTGTCAGTTTTTATTTTTTCTCGCCTAAAGGCTCGAAAAAATAAAAACTGACTCGTAAAAATACCCAGCCGTATTACACAACTTTCCGCTGAATAACCTCTATATATATAACCCAGGCAAGCGAAATGAAGGCGAAATCCAATCTAGGTTTATTTGAATTCGGCTCTGCATAAATATCAAATGAAATGGAAATACGTATCGCAAACACTTACCTAGGAACGGACAATAAAAAGCACAATGAATTAGCAGTGGTTATGTCCTTTCTTGCGAACGTTGTCACACGCGTTTTAATCCTGCAGCGTTTAAAAGGAATTGCAAAATGAACTGAGTGCCATTTCGTGTTTCAATGCGCATTCATTACTTCACGCTGAACCAAGCGACGAATTGAAAAACTCGTACAATGTGTTGTCAATGGTGAATTGACATCCCCATAGAGTATGCAACAGCGTCCAATGTATAGCTGTATTCTTTCAGTGTTGTTGAGCCTGACTCTTTAATTAACCGCCTACTCGTTTTCTTATCCTTGGACTTGGTTTTCTTGTAGGCGTGCTGTATATTGAGTGTTTTATGGAAAGAAAACATTTCCAAACCAAATATAGTGCAACATCAACACATTTATTTAGTTTTGAAGACCTCATGCACTCCAGATCCTTCAGATATAAGGCAAATTAATTTTACGCGACCTTAGGCGTCTTAAGCCGGCGATTGAAGCAAGATTCATGAAAAATATAACAGCGCTGAAATGACTTTAGGACTATTTATTTTAGTAAGCTCCGCGTCAGCTTTAAGGTGATTCCTTAGTATTGCATTGCGCATGATTTCACATGATTTCACACGTAATTAGCGCGCGCGCATAAAGAAAATGGCGGCTTTTCCTTTACGGCTAAGCTCGCCAGAGAGATAAATCGTCATTTTCTCGTAAACGAGTACGGTGACCTATCAATTTTTTCTCTTATTTTGAGTCTAGTAATCACCTTCTTTCTATAAAATAAATATAGACTAATTTCTATTGCAGAATAATAAATAATCACCGGAAACGTGAACTTAGCTAATAAAAACGTTTCTGGAAGCTGATATTATAAGGAATTATGGGGTATATACAAGGTCCGCCTGCTCCTAAACGAATACCGGGACCTCCCTTTTTTATTTCAAAATTTAAGTTCCCATAAGATAAACAACCACTAGGCAAAATTTGAATGAAAATCTATTGTAAGTTCTATTTCGATGGAATGACCTTAACACAAGTGGAAGCATGGCATTAGATATTTAAATGATCAAAGCAGTGTTTGGCGTCAGTGTAGTAGTATTGCTGTAAATAAAAATGCGAGCTTGCGCTAAGCTTATAATGGTCTTTAATACTGCCCATCACTACTTTCCGGCATATTACATAAACAACCTAGCTTTTTTCCCGCCATAAACTATAATCAAAAACAGACGAACGCAGATTACAAAATTGCCGGCTAGTAATGTCGAGCTTATACCGATTAGAAAATGGTACGGTCTTAAACAACAGTATTCATTTATTTTTGACGGTGATTTGAAGTTGAATATAAGAAGAATATGATTTTGTAATTATTTCAATGTTTTGTTTGAAAACTGTGGGATGTTGAATTTGGTAAGGTAATGGATTGACAAATAGGGAAATTCTGGACCTCAAAACGTTTTGAAAACGGTTGCAACGTTCATTTTAGCACAACGGCGAACATTAATGGTAACATTTATCAGCTAGATAGGCCTAGGTTTTATTCAGGGATAAAGTTATCGGCTTTTTCAACAATTGGGTCTGTATGGTGTCTTTTGTCTGTCATAAATTTATTCCAGTTTCGAGTCCGAAACTCTCACCTCTCCTAGTTAGAAACTCTACATTGACTACTGAACTGGTTTTTTCCTTCTGCCTTTTCCGTTCATTATCTGGATAAAACTAGTGTTACGGACGACCTGAAGCGGAAGGCCGGAAAAAACGCCCGAAACGTTACCGTTTCCATTGCGTGGGTACCACATTGAGTCAATATGAACAAGGAATATTTCTATAATTAACATGCCGACACGAAACAGATCAGAAAACGGTATTTTGGTAATATTTAGTAAGTCATCCTCAGCAAATTGCAAGTAGTGACAATTTTTGGCCAGTGCCGAAAAGCAAACCGAAATTTATTTCTGCAACTAGTCGAACTGTTCGCCAGTTGTTTCGACTCAGCTGTGCATTTATCGACGCAAAATAAATATGTTGATACAACTTGTGTACACATCTGCCGACTCTCCTCAAGATCGAGGAGGCGTATACCGTGTGTCATGAAATTTTCGCGGGAACTAATTTTCGCGAATTTTGCTGGTTTTCCAACGATCCGCAAAAATTAGATCCCGTAAAAATAAACTCCTGCGTAAAAAAATTCCGCGAAAATTTACTCTATTTATTTAGAGTGCTGGATTTCAATTAAATTGACTTGAAACAATATTATAAGTACCGTAGGTAAAATACCGGACATGAAACTGCCCGAGATCCGCGAAAGTTTGCTTCCAGCGGTAAAGTCTGAAATCCAAATTCGCGAAAATTTGTTCCCGCGAAACGCAAAAAGTCGGCAATCCGCGATCGAAATTAAACTCCCGCGAAAATTTCATGCCACACGGAAGGCGGATATACACAGGGCTACGTGGACATCGGTCACTAGGGAACGCTTTCCGTTCAGTGATTTTCGTAGCTTTTTCCCGCATAAAAACATATCTACGAGAGTACGAGACCCAATTTTTTTTCTGCAACATTCACCCTGTCAACTAGTTTATTTTTACATTGTGACAGAATAGCCCTATATAAGGGAGTCTCAATAAAGTGTATGTATGTATGTAAACGTGGTGCAGACTTAACTGGTCACACGGTCTGGCCTTTGAATGTCAGTGGAGAGGTAGACGCTGTATATAGGGAGGTTGTGGCCGTTATAGAGAGGTGGAGGTTGAACTGTATTCAATTTTCATGGCTTGCATTATTGATTTTCTTGACTTATTTTATTTTCACGACAAACTATTGTTTAGTGACAAATGATTTCCGCGATAAGGGTTTTATTCATGACAGAACTTTTTTCAGTTTCATGCGAAAGCTTATTTTGGATTATAATATATTAATATTTATATCTGGAAAAGTCTCGCTCTGCATAAAATGTATTTTCATGGCAAACTTTCTTTCGTGTCAAACTTATTTTTATAACGAAACGTTTTACATTAGTGAAACTTAGGCAATCAACGTCTGTCTTTTCGCGCCTACGCTAAAAGAGCAACGCGTTTCGAAGCAGCTCGACTTATTTTAAATAAAATCGTTGTTAATTTTACATATTGAACCCGTTCTTTATTGCTCACAGCTTTACCAACATGTTGACATGTTCATTCTACAAAAACTAAGTGGAGATCCCGTACCGTCGTTCTCTTGTAGCAATCCCTTTTCTGCATCAGCTATTGAACTTCATTTGCCGACATGTTTTGAACGCGAGCGCTCTCGAGGGCGCTCAAACCCAGTCTCACTCCGCATCAAACATCGCACAAGAGCGCAGTGGTCGTTTCACCGCCCATCCATTCCAGCGCCCTGGTCCATACGTACTCTTTTTAAGCCTCGAACAAGCGGTCTCAACATTCTCTCGACATTTGTTGAGAGCCGGATGTTATTAGTGATGTTGAAGCAGTTTGATACCCCTCTCTCAAAATATTCTCAACATCTCTTTTGTTCTCGAGTGTTCCCGGAGTGTTGAAGCATGCTCTCACAATATCTCTCAACATCGGACTCAATAAATGTCGCGAGAATGTCGTGAGGCCGTTTGATCGGGGCTTTCAGTGCTAACGACAAACTGACTCGATTAATTAATCGCCTTCCACTAATAAGGACGATAAAATACACCAACTTCATCACAAAATCTTCTAGCATAAAACACACGCCTAAAGAAGTTATGTTTCCGAAATAATCAAAGTATCGCATGCTTTGAAAGTGTTCATACTTTGATTCGGCCGGTTCAACCAAGAGAATATAATCAACAACATACCGGAGTAAAAGTGCTACTTTGCATAAATGATATAATTTCATTCACGTATGTAAGAACGTAGCCCTTGAAAAATCACTGGGCATAAAGTCAGTGGTATCAGAATCTTTGACTATACTTAAATAAAACTTCATATCACATAATTTCAAGTTGATCATACCTCAGATATAGCCTTGAACCTCGAAAACCCCAACACAATTGTCAGCAGAAGAAAGCTTACTGTCCTTACTCGGTGACCCACACTGTAATATATTTATCTTGTGACAAGTTTTATTTTCCTGGTTGTGTTAGCCGGAGGCGTCACGTGCACGCGAGGCGTCATAAAATCAATCAATCAATCACTTTATTTTTAAAACACGATAAATCAATCAGCAGAGCTGGTGGGGTCATGCAAATAAAGTGTAGTCTGCAGATTGGGTATCAAGACGCGATGAACTTTGAAAATAATAAATTCCAGCCCAAGACCGAATGCACGTCTAAAAATTGAGTAGTCGCGTACTTCGTTTAAAAATCCGATCAACTCGAAAGGGTTCAGTGATTTGACGCTACGTGAATATGATGAATCGACTTGACATCGGTTTAACACATAAAGTTCCTGGATATAAATAGCGGAAAATGTTGAGAAATGCATGTAATTTATGGCGCTATATGAAGTCATAATTGACGACCGACGTTTCGGCATTACTGCCTTCTTCAGGGTAACAAAACTGGCAAGGAAAAATTCGTTATTTGCAGTCGTATGCTATAAATAGGGGCTCGACTCCTCCACCTTTCCACACCATCTAATTTGCATTTTAGTTTTGCACGTGGAAGCTTGAACGTCTGATAAATTTTGTATTTGTTATGAAATTTTAGCTCCGCTATAAACCTAATTTCTCCTAAGCTTCTAAGCTTACTCAGCGAATGACCTTACTAGAAAGATCAAAATGTGTTTGAATTTCGCGGGTTCGGCCGGTTCCGTAAACGCACGTGCTATCTCCTTGTAGTTTGTAAACCATTTTCAATGCAAACTGACATAACCACTCACTGCCCAGGCAAAGCTAAGATATATGGTAAGATTTAGCCTAGGCAGAGGCTTGCACGACTGAGATATGCGAAGGGAGGTGGGTGGGTAAAACAACTGGATATAACTTACGACCGCGTAGCTTGTGGCGAAGGAGGCAGAAAACCTGAATTAGTGCCCTTAAATAGGCTAGCGAGGCCCCTGGGGACTCGAGGGTCGTTCGGCACTATTCACTGGGATGCTATGCGCGCGGGCTTGTTTCGTGAATATTTTAGCAGTGAAAATAAATAACAACGCCACCTCTCTACAACGCCCACTCAATTCTGTCCACAGCCGTTAGAGATAAATTCAACTGCCTTTATGATCCCTGTGAAAGTCTACTACTAATTAACAAATAGTGAGGATACCATTAGTTCAATAAATATGGCTACAACAAAAGTTCATTAAAAAGTAAATGGAATTAGTGCAGGCTGAACTATTTGACCATGATTTCTTAGTAGGGTTTATTTATGTGAAATAGTTGTGTTCCAACTGTAAGCTTACTTAAAGTGCTTTTATTTTTAGCCAGTAAGCAAACCACTTTATCAGTATTACAGTGCAACTACGCGAAGCGGGCCAGTTTGAAGAACAGTAACCAATCAAAACGTTAATTGAGAACAAAGGATGGCGACCTTTTTCGTAAACTGACCAAAGCGTTGAAGAATATTGAAGCATCGGCACACTTTATGTCGCTAGTTTGATGAAATAGTTCTTTGTAGTAAGATAAAATATATATTTATTTTTAGAACCAGGCACAGAAGGTGCCCTGGTGATTTTAAAAAAAGTATTCAAGCAATACTTGACCGTAGGTATAGGATGGCAACAATGTTTTGACAGTATATAAAATTTGGTGTTTTTATCAGGTGAATTTTTGGTTTTATAAAGTTTTGGTTTCAATGAGAAGGTTCTATTCACGGCTTTTTCATCCTTATATATTTTCAAATCACTTTTTGAGATTTTCTGACATTTTTGAAACATTTTTAAATCCAAGATGGCGGATATTTGATGTATGACGTCATTGGGCGTGGAATGAAGTCATAGTTGACACACGTGACTGCCACTAAAACGTTTCTGGATGCTTTTAATACACGTCACACAAATGTCATTATTATAGCATGATAACGTTTGGAGATAATAGCGGGGGAAAGGGTGAGGGATAGGCTTCGATAAATTCTGCTCCCGCGTCCTTCTTAGACTACGAGCAGTCCCTCTTTCCTAGCTTAGTCCGACGTCTACGTCCTTCTAGTCATATAATAAATCCTTTATTGACCAAGATGGCGGGACATTGGCCTCGTTCTTTTTTTTTGCGCGTTTATGGACCTCGACTCGGTCCATAAACACGCAAAAAAAGAACTTGGCCAATATCCCGCCATCTTGACCTCACGCTTGGCC
Source organism: Desmophyllum pertusum (assembly GCA_029204205.1). Classification (NCBI taxonomy): domain Eukaryota; kingdom Metazoa; phylum Cnidaria; class Anthozoa; order Scleractinia; family Caryophylliidae; genus Desmophyllum; species Desmophyllum pertusum. The sequence continues at coordinate 293,281 of MU826363.1, forward strand.
AATAACCCATATTTACATGTAACTGAACGAAATATTTCCTTTTAAATATGGCTATGTGGCCAGCCACGCAATGTCTGTACTGAATCGGTTCGAGTCAAGCTTGGAACCGTTTTCTTTCAAACTTGGCACGACAATTAAATGTTGTATGTTCTTTCTTTTCTAGTTGTGATATTTGATTTGTTTTTCAGTAATCGGGTGAATTTGTAAATACGAGATATAAACGAGGACGTCAGAAAGAGTACCGGTACATAATTTCCGGGTGTTTCTTGGTGTTGCGGAAACCATTGTTGGTTAGCTATTGTGTTGTGGTGTGGGTATTGTTTATTGTCTTTTGAATCTTTTGTTTTACGTCATTTGGTGATCGCAACATCCGCAACACCAAGAAACGACCAAATTCCTGACACAAAAAAACAGTTTGTTGTTGATCTGTATAACTGTATTACGATAAAATCCCGAGATTAAGTTATTAATGTATAGTATCGCATAAACATCGAACTTCCAAAATCGCGAAATCAATACCAACGGATGAATACGTTAAAATGTTTATATGCGAGAGCGAGCAGTCTGATTGTTTTAGTATAACCAAGTGGCTGTATTAAACATATAATATCGGTAAAACTGATTTATTGACGGTTTTGTTAATACTTTTCAACCGTAACGCATGAAAAGGCTGTGCGCGCGCTGTTGCGACATTTTAGAGTGAGAAGTCTGTGCTTTTCTGATTTTATCGCAGGGAACTGAATATATTACTCAGAGAAAAACTTGACTGCAAGACAAGTAAGGTCTGGTATGATAGCGAAACATATCTAAAATATCAAATTCTTTTCAAATTAGCCACATTTTCGAAGGTTCATCGTGATGAAAAGTTAGTAAAGTTCTTAGAAGATAAACCCACTCCCCAGGTTTAATCCCTAAAACCCCCTTACGACGTTGTACACAGTACTATAAGGGAGAATTTTCATTCATCATCATACACTTCATACCTTGAGTTCGCCTGTGAAGTTTCCAGCAATTTGCTTGCTGTGCTTGAGTTACCCGAACAACTGCGAGTGAAAAGTGAATCTAAACACACTTGCATGCCAATTCTCAATATTTATACGACGTTTGCAGCAGTAAGGAAACGTAATATAGTTTTCTGGATTTATTTATAGACTTTATGGCCGGAAGGGGTCACTGACGAACGTAAAAGCAGAATCAAATGCAGACAAAATATTTGACATGACAAAACTCGTCAATTCCCAAGAATTTTTAAGCAAAAATGGAGGACTTTAATAGATACTTAAAGAGACACTGTCCCGGCGTATTTGCTCAAAACTGTTATAAATGCACGAAATGGTCCCTACATTTATGGAACTAAATGATAAAAAGCAATTTCTTGAAGAAATTCCATACTATTGCCGAGCCAAACTTGAAACTTTGAAAAACTGACAGCCTGTCATTTTTTCAAAAATCCATATTGCATGTCATTTCCATCCTCGCTGTCGTTTGTCATCCTCACTTCCTAATGGTTCCTGTCATTTGTCGAGTGCTATTCTACAGAATCAAGCCATTATTGTTCAGTTTCCAATGATCTAGATATGTTTCTGAGCTTCCCAAAATCATGCTGAAAATGAGGACAGTGTCCCATACTTAATTATATATTCGTTATTCCAGGCCGGTTATTGGTGTCCACCAGTATTCCTTAATCCCGAGCATTTTTTTGGGTCGATATTCATATCATTCTTTTCTGTGACAAATATTTATTAAGAAATTCCACTATATTCCTTTTAAGCCAATATTCATTGTAAATTAAGCCAATATTCAATAATTGGGACATTTCCAACCCACACAAATTATTGGGCGTTTCAATCCCTCAGTCGCGTCGAATGTAATTACCAGAAAACTCGCTGAGATTGCATTAAATCAGCGCAATGCCCACACAAATAACAAACAACACGTTGTTTCCATGGTATATTGCAACGTAGTCGAATCAAGTAATACCACATGGACCACATCACTGCCACATTCTCTCAACATTTGTTGAGAGCCGATGTTGAAGTCGTTTGACAACCCCTTTGTCTCCGTCAGGGGCACCCAACGACAAAATTTTCCTGTAGGTGTCGGAACGTCGTTTTTACGTTATAACTGTGCTTTTTGTGCAGTTTAATGGCTTATTTTAAACGCTAAGAAAAATGTATCTGTTCGGATACGTTAGCTGAACTTTCAAACTTCAGAAAATTTTAGGGATTAAAATCTTATTACCCGAATTTATTAGCTGATATTGCCTTTCCGAAAATCCCAGCTGACCTATTTTTGTACCCAAAACGACATTTTTATCTCTCCGAAAACAAAAGGCATTAATTTTCTCATATTAAGAAAGTTCGAGATGACATTTTCCTAACCGAATATCTGAGGCGATTATAGGCCTTCCGAACAGATATTCCACCGAAACGATCCGTTGGGTGCCCCTGCTCCGTGTTGTTGAGTCAACATCTTCTCAACATTTCTTTTGTTCTGTTGAAGCCGCTTTTGACACGACATGTTCTCAACATGACTCAACAAATGTTGAGACCGTTTGATCGAGCCTTTAGTTACAAAGGAAAGTTCGGTTAAAACGTACAGCGTTTTATTATATGGCAAACTGGTCCACGATGGAAAGGAGCATTCTAATTGGTTCCCTGAGCGGTCCGAATTTTGCAATACGGACCGCAAAGATGGACCGCTCACGAACTCATTTCGCCAAATTCCTTTTACGAAACATGCAAAAAAAGAACTCGACCAATATTTTCCCAATACGGACCTCACGCTAGTTCAATAACATCTATGTAAAATCACTTTCTGTTTGTTTGACACCAACATCAGGATCGTGTCAAACGCGTGGCGGCGATGACGTCAGTTGCAAACCAAGAACGGAACAAGAAACAATATTCTTACCGTTTGATTCTTTCTATAACTGGTCAGAAATACAGAAAGGCATATTGCCATATTCTGGACCTCGAGAAGTTTTGGATGGTTTAGAAAGTTGATAAAATATATGACCATTCCAGAATTTTAACTACAAAGTCACTTTAGAAACTCTACGAGACATAGCAATTCTACAACTGTAGGCGGTTAATCTTCTTATGTCAAAACCGAGCCCTTTCACTAATTGACCCACGATTCAGAGCTCCTCTGCCCACGATTATTTTTCCACCCGTGACGCACACCACAAGAAACACAATATTAATACCTCCAAAACATGTTGAAGACATAATTTTCATTCTAGTTGTATTCGTTTGATTCCTACCATTCATGAACTTCCCCGTCAAACCAAGTGTTCACACTAAGTGTTCTTGGTTTTCTCATTGTAAAGTTCAACTTCCAGTTTCGACGAAATTTTGTCACTGACTAGATTTCGCAAGACTTTGCCGATGTAACAGATCTTTTACGGCAAGCGAGTCACACTAAAAACGGCTGGAACGAGATGGGGACCATTTAAGGCTAAGTTCACACTTGGTGCCCGAGTACTGAGATTCTCGCTGGGCACTAATGTGAACGCACCTTTTTTCAAGTACCCACGCCAGAATTCGGGCACGGGCACACAAGGTCTTGACCTTGTACTCGGGCACGGCCAACATGTTTATATCTTGGATACCCAGTGTGTGAACATAGTCTAAGATTTAAAGCTCATGGATCGCTCACTAATAATCTTTCAATGTTTTATTTACCATATTAACACTAAACGGTTAAACGAGCCGTTCTCTGATTCATCACCACTTTGTCAAAAAAGAACGTAAACTTTTGAAGAAAGCCTTGCACCCTGTTCCAGACGTTCGTGGGTTAATGTGGGACACCTGCCACGCCCACAACTACCTTTTAGGAATTACGGCATTTCAACATTTCTGATCATCCCCGTCACTGTTTTATTTGGGGGGTCCCCCCGGCGATAAAAGACTACAAGATTAAATAACGATATACACTGGGTATTTGTCGAAAGTAACATGTATTATCCCTCTCCGTCTATCTTTTTATTACAATAAAAAATTACTGCATGAGTAAATTACTGTAAATTAAATTTCTGGAACTAAAAAAACTTCGTGAACTCCAAGTACATGTTCAGAAAGAGATTTCTTTAACAAGACGTATCGGTATAAAATGGACCTGCCCTGGTCATTCTCACTACAAGATCAACCACTAAAGCGTAAACAGCTGACAAACAGCCTATGCCTCTTGTATGGCCGTTGCTGACAAATTTATTTGAATGCTCTTTTGAAAACTGGAGATATCTATATCTATACCTTATTATGTTGATGTAATAGTTTTGTTTCATAACATTTTGAAGCATGTTTGGTTTATAGCACGCTTGGCTCCCCAGCTTGCTATGCGTGAAACAAGTTCGAACCCGAAAGTAATGAAATATAGTGTAGGAGGCGCCATCGTTTTTCTTGCGAAACTTGTTTAAACAAGAACTGTTCCTGTATAAAAGGAGCCTGGCCATTCTCATGACTAGTTGTCAATCAACCATCAAAGCGGAAACGGCTGACAAACAACGCTTTACCTACGACCGTTACTGATAAAATGGTTGTCATTTTTGCTAAGAATGTTATGTTGAAATATTTGAAATTTATATCTTATTTTTGTTCATGGTACATTGCATATTTTGGTTTCATGAAATTTTTAAGCATATGTAGTTTACAGGATTTTTGACTCCCGACAGCGATGACTGCAAGACAAACTGGCCGGCATTTCACAGTAGAAAGGTGCAACCAGATGTTTGCGAAAATATAAATGGATCTGAATCAAATTTGAAATGGTAAAAATGTGTCTGAAAAAAAAACACAAGAGCGTAGTCAATATTTAGAGATGAGATTTCCAACTGAAAGAGTTATTCGTCCACCCCTGACTTGCCTTCAGCTCTGGCAGTAGTTTTAACACAAGTTACATCATGTTACTAGAGCAGACGGCAGACTTGAACACTTCTCTGGACAAAAAAAACTTACTCTTTTTTTAATTAAACTCATGGCGACAGAGGACTTAGTAGCACTTGTTACAGTTGTGGGCGATAGGCGTGTAAAATGGCATGGAAACGAGGCAAGATGCAAATGCCTCGTTTGCATGTCTACACTAAATTGAAGGATCAACTGTAACAAGACCTATTAGAAACAGCTCATTTGATTGAATAGCTTTGTCCCTGGACAATAACACTGAGAGCGTTTGTATTGCCACGATGCCTCGCCAGAATCTCATCCCATACATTTAGATACATTTAGCAAATGTTATTAACAATAAAGAAAAGAGATTCGGGAAAGTATCGCTGGATAAATGGCAGCGAGGTTCGGCTCTTGTGACGAAAATAAAATCAAGCGAAACTTAAATTACCAGGGGGGGGTCGGTAGTGGAAGCAAAGTCCTTTACTCCAGAATCTTGCTCACCACCCCTGTCCCCACAGTCCGACTTCCTTCTCTGAGAGTGAACCTTTGACCTTGCTCGATCGCAATGTCAAACATGAGATCGATAGTGAAAGTGGCGTTTTCGCCAGGCATGACAAATTCCTTCCCTCGGGGAGGGTGATAGTGGCTGCTACGTCTGCTGTTCTGATGTACATCTGAGGCTGGTATTTGGAGACGAACGGCTTGTGTCGTCCGCCCTCCTCCTTTTTCAAGATGTAAACCTGTGCGGATAAAGAAAATAAAGAAAAAAATGTCTTGAGAAAGATGTTATTTTATGAGAGATATTATTCAGTCAGTGACACAAGCTACTCGGAAAACGAGTTCCCCCAAGTTACAGGAGTCGAACCTATGGCCTTCCGCACACCGGTCGGACGCTCTACCACTGAGCTACAGGAGACTCGTGGGAGCTAAGGCCATATAACTAGGTTCAAGTGTGACAAACATCCCGCATACAGGCAACTCGCGCCTTGCGGACATCCACTTTTCTTTTCAAATGCAAATATCTTTAATGATATTCCCCCGCATTAGTCTTGATTGCAAGCTATTTCCAGTCCAACCGTGAGAATACGAATATTGTCTATTACATTTTATAATTTGGACACAACGTGTCTTTCTTCCTGCTCTATAAGCTGTTAATTTTCTTATGTTGTCCATGCAAGCAAACAGTTTTTGTAACATTGATGAAAACCACCATTAATTATTATAAACCTACTTCAGCCTCAAACTTAGTATGTGACTTGACAGTCCCAGGAGCGCACAAAACCATTCCACGTTTGACTTCTTCACGCTTCCATCCTCTGACCAAGGCTCCTAAGTTATCGCCAGCTTCACCTCTATCAAGGAGCTTGTGGAACATCTCAATACCTACATTAACAGGAAATCAAATTATTTTCATTGCAATCATATCTGTATAATCAGGGACCGGACAGCGGGGGCTGGAGAGGGGGTTGGGGGATTTGGGAAGGCTTTAGCCCCCCTCCCCACACACACCCTCCACACACACTTTTTGAACAAAAAAGACTGATGAAACAGTACTGTGTTTAAGAACTCCGTAATTGACCATTTCCTCAGTATCCCCTCCCCCTAGCTTTTCAGCTCCCCCGCCACACACACACACTTGAAATTATGCTCCGCCATCCCTGATAATCCACTTTGTAGTGTCGTCATGTGTCCTTACAGTCCCGCAGATGCCATGGTATGCAAGACAACCTCGTGGGATGACGGGTGCTAACCCGCAAATAATGAGCTTACATTATCTGCATGTCTAAAGGCCAAGTCATATTCATGCACTCGAAGACTGCAAAACAGTCCATATTTTCGCGTGAGCTCATACCCAAGCCTCTGAAGGGTCCGTAGAGTGTGTGAATGAGTCAGAATGAGTCAGAATGGAATAGGAATGGAAAGAGACCACAGCCGCTTGGCACCTTGCACCTCACACTCGCTTTCCGCTACAATTTGTTTGCAGTGTAATATTGTCGTAAAACTGGCCTACAAATGTCATGTGCCCCATCAAGTAGTGACAAACCCCATTTTACCTGTGACTATTGTCTTCGACTTTGAACCATGACCCACAACATCAACTTCATCGCCGCTCTTGATTGTACCCCTTTCGACCCTCCCTGTTACAACAGTGCCACGCCCTGGTATAGAGAAAACATCCTCGATCGGCAGAAGAAACGGCTTGTCAAGGTCTCGTTGAGGAGTTGGGATGTACTCATCCACAGCTTCCAGCAGTTTCGTAATCGACTCTCTGCCCACCTCTGGGTTTCTATCTTCCAAGGCACACAGGGCAGAGCCTGTTATAATGGGTGTGTTATCTCCATCATAGCCATACTCTGTGAGAAGCTCTCGCATCTCCATTTCTACCTATTTGGATGAAAAAAAGCTTGAATGTTACCATTCAATCCCTACACTATGAGGAGCGGGCAAAATAAAGTGAGAGTTAAAAAATGGCCGCGTGAAATCTGGGGGCGAGATGCGCGGGAAAGAGCAAAAATAACTAATAAAACAATCATGTTCAGTGAAGAGCTTCCGATGCTTCATTCTGCTCTGGTTCGTTCAATACATACATACATACATACATAAACTTTATTTAAACTCGAATTTAAGAGTAGCTTACAAGCTAGTATCTTCGAGAAAAGAAAAAAACAAACAAACAAAAAGGCTACAAAATAAATGAATCTACACTCAAACCAGCATTAAGTGGCCTTGTTTAAGCGGTCACCCTCTATTTAGTGGTCAGTAGTGAAAGTCACAAAAATTGCTTCACTTAATCACTGTAAATTTGACCTCTGTTAAGCAGTCACCTCTATTAAGCCGACGCGGTCACCCTTTTGCAAGTCCCAATGAGCTGTTTTTATTGTTTTTGACCTGTATTAAACGGTCACCTTGCCAAATTTGCGGCCACATTGCCAAATTCACATTGAAAATCCCATTGTAATAATTATTCCAAGCCTTAACATGTTATGTATAATATGGTAACAAAACATTCATTGGATGTAGCTCACCAGTTCTAGAAGTTCTGCATCATCTACAATATCAGCTTTGTTGAGGTACACAACAAGATGCTTAACACCGACCTGAAACATACACAGCAGTCAGCCACAAAAACATCTACAATAACCAAAACAAAATCTAACAGCATAGAGGCAATACATGTATCTCCTAAATAATTATTGTTTACTCAATACAAAATAATGTATCTAACTACCGAGGCTGTAGAAGAACTTTAATGGAAGCCATACATGTAGTTGTGAAGCATTAAGGTCAGCACACATGAGAGCATTTGTCCCAGGGACTTGATCCAAATCGCTTGTTGTGCTTATGCAAGGAGGCTAGTTGTAGGGACACAGTGATTTGTTTATTTTTTCAATCAGTCAGAGAGACTTGTCCCATGATCAGTACATATGACAGGACAGGGACAATCACAATTACATTCTGTATAATAACTATTTTCAGAGGATAAGTTACTGTACCAAGACCAGTCACCTCAAATCAAACCAGTCGCTGTGACAATATTTTTTGACAAACATGGATACGATGTACACCCATGTAGCTCACGCAAGAGGGGTACATCTCCAGGGCAAGTCCCATATTTGTGTGTTCAGATCTCTATTTTTCTCCCTCCCCGCCCCCTACCCCCATGATTGCGCTTCGTGCTCAGTTCCAGTTCGCTCGCGGCTACAACGATCTGAAAAAATAGAGAGGCTCTGAACAGTCTAGATATTAAGGACACTGGGGACAACAGTGTAGTTACTTTACTAAATACATGTACTTCAACAGGGATACACAAAGACAATCTTGACACAATGCAGTAAGAGTACTTACTTATATACTAGTGTAGCATTTTCACTATGTAAAAATTGGCATTTTTTTTTTAAAAGCAAAAGGACACTAAGAACAATGAATGCACCTCAGTTGGGATTTCAAAGAAACTGCTCATGTAATCATCGTCATCATCATCATCTTTATTTAAGAAACACGGAATAACATTCATTACAGACTAGTGTTGCATGAGGGAGTTCCATACACACCGTATTGGCTAGCAAGAGATGCTCCCTGGTTTGCGGCATCTGCCCATCAGTTGCTGCAACAACAAGAATGGCACCGTCCATCTGGGCAGCTCCTGTGATCATGTTCTGAAAAAGAAGTAAATAACTACAATGTACTGAGTTCTGGGAGACAAACAATCCCAAAAGTTCAAAATTGAGGAATGTTCTTATTTTGCTATCTAAACTACTGGAAATCAGACAGCATCACATGAAAGTAGGGTTTCATCCACAGACTTAAAAGTTAGAAAGATCTTGTACAGCATAATAAACAGTATCACATGAAAGTACTGCTCAATAGCTTTAATTTGAATGATCACATACCAGGGATTCATCCACAGACTTAACAGTTACATGTAGAACCACCTTGTACAGTATATAATAAATAGTACCATATGACAGTACTGCTCAATAGCTTTCATTTGAATGGTCACACACTTGGGTTTTACCAACGACGACGTTCAATGGTGACACACTAGGGTTTCATCCACATTCATTTAGTAAACACAAGTTTTCATCCAAAAATTTACCTTGATGTAATCGGCATGACCCGGGCAATCTACATGTCCATAATGCCGATTGGCCGTTTCATATTCTACATGCGCTGTATTGATTGTTATTCCACGGGCCTTCTCCTCAGGAGCATTGTCGATATCAGTGTAGGACTTGTAGTTTGCAGCTCCCGCATCAGCCAAAACTATGAATAAAAACATTAAGAGGAAGGTTTTAGACAAGACCAAGGTACAGTGGAACTCCGTTAATCCGACCACCAATGGGCCACCAAAATCTGGTCGTATTAATGGGGTGGTCCTACAGTGTACATGTATTAAAGGGGTACCCGGAAATGACTGACAGAACTTTACATGTAGTTCGAGACAAAAGAAAGTGGTTGTATTGACGAGGTGGTCGTAAGGCGGGGTTCCACTGTATTGGTAACTTTGTGAGCAATATTTCATTTATAGTACGTGTAAGCATTTGGGCTCCGGATTGAGAATCCAGCTTCAAGCCCTGGCTGAGTGGTGTGAATGTGTTGTGTTCTTGGGGAAGACACTTTACTCTCACAGTGCCACTCTTCACCTACGTGTACACCAGTAGGAGTAAAACTGGGCACTGGAGGGTAACCTGTGATGCACTAGCATCACATCCAAGGGGAATAACAATACCCCTATAGGGACCCCCCCTATAGGCTATTTCGATGTTTTTCACATTTAAATCGATATCTCACAAGTGAGAGCAGTGAACGAGTGTCGCAATCGATCGAAATATTGAGTACTTGACAAAACGTTGACAAATTAAATTAAATTGTGTAATTCAGTGACTGTTTTTAAAAATCGCCTGAGTTCCAAATTACTTAAAGAATTGTAATTTTTATATTTATATATTTTTATAATTTTTTATTTTTTTATTTTAGTCATTCTCATTTTTAATTGTAAATAGAAATATTTTTAAGATTGTATATTGTCTTTGAAAAGCCCCCTTGGGGAAAGTCAATAAAGTATGTATGTATGTATGTATGTAATGCTGGGGGGTAACCTGCGATGGACTAGCAGCAATACCCCTAGTCACGTCATGCTACAGAAACTGGGATAAGCTCCGGCAGTTCTGAGACACTAGGCTTGTGAAGACTTTACCTACATGTATATACACCTGCAAACATGTACCTTTAGTTATTGCTGCTGTAAGTGTTGTCTTTCCGTGATCTACATGGCCTATAGTTCCAAGGTTAACATGAGGTTTGTTTCTGGAAAAGGTTTCCTTTTGAGCAGGGGCTGCATAGTTTCTTACTTGGAACACTGAAAACAAAATTATATTAAAATTGATTTGGCAATAATACAGCTGTAATGAATCACACAGTCTTATGAAAGATTCATGTACATGTACTCTTCTTCGCAGCTGTTATTTGGGTCGTCACGCAACTTTTCTTCCCACTAACTGCCGCTTCATTCAATTTAAGTTGAAAAATTATACATACATGTAGTACACAGTAATGCCTGCAAGATGCTCATTTTACTCAATGAAGTTATGTCATTGTCATGGAAACTACAGGTATGTTTAAAAAACTAGTAGATGAATTTGTTTAAAAATCTTTCGATATGACGTTGAACATAACATTATATTATTGTGACATCCTCTCATTACATCACATTACATTACATATTTCTGAGCGTTTATGACATTTTTTTCTGCCTACCCAACTTTTCACAGCTCTCTAATCTGCCGCTTCATCAGGCCTTCTGTCTTCAGAAGGCCTGACTTGTTGGCAATTAACTATTGTAAGCAAATTATAATATTATTACTTAGTATAATGAATTCTTACCAGCACTTAAATTCCTTCCTGTCCGTAGAAGCAGCAAATTCTGAATCAGGTAAGAACAAATTAATTTTGAAACACCTTAATTTAATGTGATGGATGTGGGCTGGTAGACCTACAAAGTTACTGGAGATGTCCATCCCTGTTGCGAATTTGGAAAACCGACGGTTCGAGCATTAAACATGTTCCATTAAAGAGCTCATGCTCAAACATCAGCTTTCCAAATTTTCACTAAGCATTTCAAAGGACATCTGGTTTCTATCATATGGAAACAACCATGAAAGTTTGGGAGAACTTGAAACAGCTGTGGACAATGCTTCTCTAGGGTTGCATGTCCACAACTTTTCTCATTCTCCTGGCAGACATCTACAATGTACTACTAACTCTATGGGAAACAACAGAAATGTATCAATGGTCTTGGATAGCCATGAGGGAGGAGGCCACAGGGGGCCGGGGTGTGGGGGGTGGGGGGTGTGGGGGTGTGGGGGGTGGGGGGTGTGGGGGGTGTGGGGGGTGTGGGGTGTGCAAGGTTCTTAGATATGTATGGGGGATACAAACAGGGCTGCAAATAACAGTCGGTCATCGGACAATGGCCGACCAAAATTTGCCAATGTCCGATGAAATACCAACTGTGATCGTACATAATGTCCGGACAATTTTTTTGACCTTCCAACGTAAACCTAACACGTTATATAGCATTGTAACACACTTTGTTCTAAACGCAAACTACACATAGTTTTACTCTGCATTGACAAAACATTAGATAGGCGGGTTCTCTTATCAAGCGGTACTGTAATATGATGTCCGACCTTATTTTTATTTTGTCTGACCAAAATGGTGACTTAGTTGGACACATGTCCTTTCAAGACAAAAAAATTATTTGCAGCCCTGTACAAACAAACAAAATTATAGCTGATTCAGGCCCGTAGATAGGATTTAGAATGGGGGGGGGGGGGGGGGGGTGCGTTAGAGTACCAAAAGTGCGATCGTAGGAGCACCGAAGGTGCAAGCTTCTAGGGGGTCTGGGAAATTTTGAAAGATTAGGTTGTCTGAGACTGCATTTCGTGCATTTTGAAGGCAGTTTGATAAGAAACCGAACGTAAAAACATGAGTATTTCTGGAACTGTTCAGTTAAATTCAAAATGGATTTTTGACAAACAGAAACTTTATGATGAAAGAGTATTAAAAATACATATTGTGGACCTTCGATTAAAGAGATTTTCAAGCCAAAGGAGTGAATATTTGGATGAAGATTTCAAATGACGCTTGATGTTGTCTTTGTTGATGAGGACGATATGTAAACATGTTCAAAGCTGCGATTGTTTTGGTTTATTGGATGAACCAGTTCACAGATTCAGACTTCATTTTCAAAATACACCATTTATCGACACAAGCACTACTATATTTCACTTCTTTTGAACCATCGGTCCACAATACATGTAGGTGGATCTCCACAGCCTGAGGGGGGTGCGGACGCACCCATCGCACCCCCCTCCCTACAGACCTGTGATTGATCAGAGAGGGTTGAAGTGTCATCTGAAGGGATTTCTCAGGCAATGCTTCAAATTTTCAGAGGGAAGGGAAGTAACAGTTATTTTCTCAAAAGTTTCTTCTGAAGGATTCTTACAGGTAATATACATGTATCTCAATAAGGGGTAGGAGGTGTGGATATAAAATGGAAATTGACGGCCCAATCAACACAGTGCGCATTAACCTGACACTTTAAAATAAAGGAGGTGAGCAGTGGTCAGATATTCTTACGTGAATACCAGGATGCATTTTATACAATTATGCTGAAGATCTTTGACGTGGGTTTCAAAAGTGCATGGCGTATGTATGTATCATAGTCTTTATACAGTCAACTCCCGTTATAGTGGACACCCTCAGGATGTAGTTTGGAGTCCATAATAGCGAGAGTCCACAATAATGGGAGTCATTTTCAGTCAAACCTCTATAGCTTTTGCCGGGTGGAGGGCTGGTTTTTGTCCGTTATAGCGGGTGTCCGTAATAACGGGCTGTCCGCAAGGTACAGTGTATACTGTCAGGTGTTAGACTGCGAGCAGTCTCTATTTTTCGCTAAAGTCCATGAGGCGAACGCGCAAGATTTACGAGCGGCGCGAGCTGCGAGTTGCGTGGGCGCGGGAGAAAGCGACTGCTCTGCTTTCATACAGCATTTTGGAAGCCCGGTGACAGTTCGTATCAATGACACCTCCGCCCATTTTTTAACATGATACATAATGTACTCCAGTGTCAAATTGTTCCCAGGAATCGATAGAAGCCCCAAAATATTCTGCCGGATGTGAGGCGAACGCGCGCGATGTGCGATTAAAATGAGAAGGTTTTCAAGGCCACCGAGGAAAACGATGGAGCCGAGGAAAGCGACCCGCGCTTGGCGTTCGCAGATCTCTCACAATAGAGGATAAAACAAAATAATAAAGGTGACAGTACACAGACTCCTTCGATCGGCTCGTGCCATTTGTACATTTGCGGTTCTGCATTTCGGTCTTCCGACCTAATTTGCTCCACATGTGTTTCTAGATGGTATTATATGCTGTACTTTGGAGGAGTTTTAGTTAAAAAGAGCCGTTTGACTGTGGTCAGTCCAGCAAATGTCAAGAGGTCATAGATGGTTTTCTGCTTTCTCCTTGAATAATTTGATACCTCTGTAATTTGCCATATGTTTTGTCAGTTACGGTTTGTTTTGGCTCATTCTATTGCATGTCTCTATCTCTGTGTTCTCTCTGGGATGATATGGAATATTCCGTGTCGGATGATAATTTCTTGAAGCAGGAACCACACTACAGAATAGATTTGGTAAATTTAATAGGCTTTTCCGAAAGCCTGTCGGCAATTGGCGAAAATATTGATAAATTATGTAATGAAATTTGGCACGCACCGCATGTCACTAAGCATTCTTGATGACAGATACGCATCATCACTTCGTCAACCAGCCAATCACAATACTCCGTCACCAGTGTGCCGGGCTTCCAAAATGCTGTATGAAAGCAGAGCAGTCTCTATTTTTTCGCTTTCTCTCGCGCCCACGCAACTCGCGCTCGTAAATCTTGCGCAATCGCCTCACGGACTTTAGAGAAAAATAGAGACTGCTCGCAGTCTAGTCAGGTGTAAGCTGGCATGCAGATGACCTACTTTGGCCTGTACATGTACTTGGTGCAGAATTATGAAAATCTTGGCATATCTTGAATCGGAAGGGATGTTTATAATGGATGCACTCTGGCATGAATATTAAACATTCCTTCCTCACAATGGAATAAAAGTCACATCAGCAGGACCACCACATATATGCATTATGTAAACACCCCCTATTTACAACAGTTGCATGAGGCTTACACTATCATGTACACTGTACAGCACTGTATGTAAGCTTAGTAGTTTTTAGACGTACATGCATACAAATCAAACTTACATTGTAACCAGAGTTTAGGCAGAGAGACTTGGTCCCCCTTATAGCTTCCTTGAGAGCTGAAAAATTCAAGGCACGATATAAGCGACTCGATCTGGACAATTAAGAAACCTTTCCAGAGAAAATGAATATCGATCATGAATCGAAGCCTGACTTTTCTTGTCACGTGCAACGACTGCAGCAGAAATACAGAAAGTACAACTCACCTTTCTGACATCTAAGTCCCCTTAACGACACTGAAAACATATCTATAAGTCTGTGAGGTCGGAATGGCCTTGTATTTTTGTAAAATTTCGCCTCTTCTAGGTCGAATCTCACTTTTCGGCATATCACGTTGTGGCAAATGTGAGCCAGCGATAAACATGGGTAAAGACGAGAAAAGTAGATAATTACGTGGTGTAACAATCATCAAAAACATTTTCCCTCTCCCACTGAAACCCGGCGGGGGGGGGGGGGGGGGGGGGTATTCCCTATAATGGACTATATGGGGAGGCTCCACCCGAAAGGGGTAGCTTTTTCAGGCTGGAGGTATATAAAAGGGTAGGGATTTCACGAGTTGAAGTTGAAGTATCTCGAATTCATCCAATATTGGCTACCCAAGCGATAAAGTTTAGTAAAAGTCGTAAAAGGTCTAAAAGGGATGCAGTGTTTCAACTGTAGGTATATGAAAGGGGTGCCACTTTCTATGCAAGGTATATGAAAGGGTTACATTTTCTGTCAAAAATGGTATATAAAAGGGTAAGGGTTTGGACCTAGGGCGGAGCATCCAGTTCCCTGTATAAAACTTTCAGTACCCCCCCCCCCCCCCTCCCCCTTACCCGGGCACTGAAAACAAAACACACAACACTGAAATATAATTAAGAATTTTTTTATTGAAAGAATAAAAACTAGTCACATTAAATAATTTCATGTCAAAATATATTTGTATTTTTACTCGATTATAGTAAAAAAAAATCACCAATATGGTTTCTCTATATAAAAACATAGAGCCATAGCTAAGAAGACAATTTTTTTCCATTTCATCACGCACGCGTCTAGCTCCAGACGGTATTGAGTGATGGAAAGACTTTTAGCCATGACTGGAGTGTTTATTTTTACTGATAATGTCTTTCAACAAACTTTCAATATATTTCCATTACACACGCAACCCAATTTAAGCTGCTCATCGGGCGTTCTAGATGCTTGCCGTGTAGGCAAAAACTAAATAATTTAAAGAACAATTTTATCCAAAACAGATATCCCGTAACAAACCGAGTAGATGTCACGCAACTGGTCACAGTTTGCTTTCGTGACCAAGTCAACGTGAAGCGTTTTATGACATGCAAGGACTTATGAATTTATATTTTTTTGTCTCCCAGTAAAATCACAGTGCATGGAATGCATGGAATGTATAAAATAGCCCATTTTTTTTAATTTAGTTTTTTTTCTCCTACCAAAGAGGCGCTAGTGGATGGAAGATCAATTCGGGAAACTGCCTATGCGTTGAATCGGGAAAATAAAAGTTCACTCCCGCACAATTCACTTCATCTTTCTTTCCGATACGCTGCGGTAAATCCAGCTCAGCGGGTGAGAAAATGGTGATAAAATGTTTAGCACCTCTTTTGACGAGGACAGGTTCAGTAAAATACACATCGAACCCCGGCAAACCCTCCGTTCCTCCATATTCCACGGTGTAGCTACCTTGCACGCTACTAACGCACGTGCGACTGCAGTCCAGCAGTTTTGTAATCACCGCATAGTCGTCGTTTAACTTGCGGCCGCTCAAAATGATACGAACACCGCTTATGCAGACCGGTTGATCCGCTACGAAGCACACGTTGTTTGTGCTCTCGTACGGAGCGAACAGGCGAGGCGGTTCGTTCACGAACAAGCGGCGACAGCGAAGAGGCTTTATCCCTTGCCGTGTGGCGGGCTGCAGCGGATGACCCTTGATTGGCAGGGCAGGAAAGTGGTCGTGATTCGATTTGGCGAGAACGAAACCAGGAGTTGTGAGTCCTCGTGTAAACTGTGAATGATCGAGATCAAGAACCCCAGATTGCAGACCGTGATTGAGTAAATCACTGTCGTCCATAGACGAGAAACGAATATGTGACACGGCACCCCCAAGGAACTTCCTAATGTTCTTGGCTTTGGGTTCCAATGAGTTCACTTTGCATTGTGCTTCTGCCCAAGACAAAACCGCTCGGAATAAATCGGGCTCCTCGATGTCTAAGGTCTCACGCTTCACTAACGCTTCCAAAATCGCCTGGGATGTTGAAAGAAAGCTCCTTGAACGAAGACATTGCCGGGTTTGGAGATCCACGATGCTCCAGCACCTATCTTGCAGCTGCTCGGTGTCACGGAAAAACTCGCACTGTTTCAAAATGTCCAATGCATTATCGGCGTCGATTTCGTTCTTCAAGAACTCAGCGCATTCGTCGAGCAAGCCAGGTACCATGTACTTTTCAGCCAAATACATTACGCGGAGAACACAGTGTGCTGTTAACTTGGTTTCGTCGGAATACAAGAAGCGAAAGAGTTCCAGCAAGCTGTCTGAGTCTGCATCCACGAGCTCAACAGAGTCGCTCCTCTCCGACAAGTCTCCGTAGAACATTTTGTAGAACACAGGGCTTCCGATGGCCAGGACGTACTTGTGAGCAGGAATTGATACCTTTCTCTCGGTTTCGCTGTCCTTTACGATGAAATTTATATCGCTCATCAGCGAATTGTTGAACATTCGTCTGTTCCTCTGCGTCAGGTTTGAAGGGAGAGAATTCGAATCGGGCAACTCATGCATGATTTCGGATGGAATAAACACTGCTCACACGGTGCCTTCTGAATGAAGAAATGTTTTCAGTGCTAGCGATCTCCAAGTACAGTTAATGTCGAAAGATTTCCTCCTTTTATAAGAAGGTTAACAACCTTTAGCAACACTGCACAGCTGACTTGCATGCAAGCACGACCTGATCTTTTGCCGTGATCCTTTGTTTTGATGATGTTCATTTCGTCACGCACACCGGGCATGTCACTCACGATCAAAAAAATAGGCCCGCGAGGCGTGCTCATGGCTACTGCATTTTTTACTCAGAGAATGCGCATACATGTAACCCATGAGCCGATTAAACGAAATGGGTTAGGGACTCTCACGATTTCAATCAGTAAGTTATATTTTTCTCTACCCAGCAGTCATGAATCCACATCATCCCTTTATAACATGTATACTAGACATACTAGATATAAACATTTCCACGCCAATGGCTTTCGTTAACTCTCACCAGACCTCTCAATTGATAATATAGGTCAAGACTTCGTTCTCCGAGTTGTCGCCGTTGAGGATAGTGCAGCAACTTTGTTGGTTTTGTTATTTTTTTCTTTGGTGTATTGCATTTGATAACCCTAGCCCTAAGGCAACATCTCTTGCTTTGGCTAACCACACTAAAATAATCAGGCCCGTAGGGCGAGGGATGCGACAGGTGCGTCCGTGGACCGATGGCTGAAAATAAAGTGAATGAAAAGCTCTAATTCGCTAACTGGTGTAGTCTGGAAATGAAGCCTGAATCAACGAAGATAACATCGAAGGTCCGCCATTTGTAGATTTGCTGGGTGACATATTAAATTTTGGACCAGATCTTGAGATTCTATAAGCTGAATTTAACGTTAACGATAAATTCGACCTAAAAACCCTCATACGGAATTTTAATCCCCAGGCTCTATCAAAATGAGAGAAGACTGGGTACCCCAATAATGAACTGCAAAAGGGCTCAGCATGTGTGTCAATATTGGATAAAATGGACCGAACAGAGCCAGAGGTCACAGAAGAGCGAAATAGAAAGGCCGCAGCAAAATCCTGTCAATCGATAGATACATTTGTCCGTAAATTGTAAATTACATGTCACATAAAGTTTCTTGCAATTGTTTGTCATTAATCCATTTGAATTTAAAAAGTTGCAAGAAATTTTTATGTTTATACGTTTGCTTTTTGCTGCCTGGTTTCATATCAAAACGCACGAAATGCGAAATACAGTCGAAACCTCTCCACAACGGCCACCTTGGGGACAGAGGTAAGTGGCCGTTGTAGAGAGGTGGCCGTTATGGGGAGGTAGGGGTGTAATATGACACCATTTGTTTTTTTGGGGGGGACAACATTTTTATTTAAAAATGCTTATTATAGCATATGAATACGTAACACAATCAAAATGTATCAATAAAACAGAAACCAAAATGATGTTCAGAACAGGAATGTTAACAAAACAAAGCTAGTAAGGTACAGTGAGTACATCAGTTTGTACATCGTTTACTTTCTCTTTCGTGAAATTAAGTTGTCAAGGGTTGTTTGCTTGAGTGAGTGGCTGCGAGGTTCTATTTTAATGTGACTTGGCTGTGCCACAAGGCATTTTTTTTTTCAATTTCGCAATGCAATTTAAACACAGAGCCTTATCAGCTGTACTCGATTTACGACTGAAATAAAAATACAGTACTGTAAAAGCGTAAAAAAAATGGAAAATAGAAAAAAATGGGGGCCTTGTACTTTCTAGTATTGTGTGATTCTTCCATCAGTGGCTAAACACGTGCCGCAATATAAGATACTATATTGCCCGACGATGCGTGGTACAGATGAAGTTGCGTGACCTTTTATTACTGTACGCCAAAAAAGATAGGGTTTTAATGGCCGTTGCCGTTGTGGAGAGGTGGCCGTTGTAGAGAGGTTAAAACAAGAGTGAATGTATGGACTGTCCGCTGGGACAAAAGAAAGTGGCCGTTGTGGAGAGGTGGCCGTTAGTAGAGGTTCGACTGTATCAAAAATTTCCCGGCGGTACCCCCCGGTATTTATACATTAGCATATTTTTCAAAAATCTAACATAGTACTATATAAAAAAAATAGGCGAAAAACTTTAATCAGTAAAATTAATAAAAAATAAAAAAATTTATATACTGATAAAAAATTTAAAGCGAAGAAGTCTTGGAAGATACAAATTAACTGTATATAAAATATTTTATATACTTATAAAAAAATTTAAAGCGAAGAAGTCTTCTCAGCTACCAGTTAACTGTATATAAATTATGTTATATACTTATAAAAAATTTAAAGCGAAGAAGTCTTCGCAGTGCCCACTCAACTGTATATAATATTTTTTATATACTTATAAAACATTTAAAGCGAAAAAGTCTTCGCAGCGCCCAGTTAACTGTATATAAAATATTTTATATACTTATAAAAAATTTAAAGCGAAGAAGTCTTCGCAGTGCCCAGTTAACTGTATATAAATTTTATATAAATATAAAAAATTTAAAGCGAAGAAGTCTTCGCAGCGCCCACTTAACTGTATCCGCACACGAAATGTACAGCCTGAATACTTATTGACGTATGCGTGAGTGAACCAATATGAACTGTAATACATGTAATAACATGATCAATCGATAAGACCTGTCAAGGCATTTATGGAAGTTTATGTAATGCGTTTTATAGTGCAGTTACTCGGACTAAATTTTTTATCATTATATACAAGGTTTATAGAATGAACCAACGCACAAGTGTAAGACGTGTTAGTATTATATTTTGTATCGATATATACCAAATAGAAAACGTACGTTTTCCGTGTTTCCATAGAGTTCTGGTAACACGTGTGAAGTTTGTGGGAGAACGAGAAATGCTGTGGAAACATGAGCCACAATTTTGAGATCTCCTAAACTTGCACGAGTGTTACCATAACTCTATGGAAAAACAGGGAAAACGTTTTCTATTGCTTTTATGAAATAAAAGCACTAAAGAAATTTGCTATGTTTCCATAGAGTTATTTGAGTCAATCTGCGCGTGCGTAGTATCTTGTCTCTAGATAACACTCCTAGGTCACTACTACTAATCTATGATACCCTATTTCATAGTTCATTTCAAACCAAGACTTCTTCGCTTTAAATTTTTTATAAGTATATAAAAAATATTATATACAGTTAACTGGGCTCTGCGAAGACTTCTTCGCTTTAAATTTTTTATAAGTATATAAAATAATTTATATACAGTTAACTGGAGCTGAGAAGACTTCTTCGCTTTAAATTTTTTATAAGTATATAAAAAATTTTATATACAGTTAACTGGGCGCTGCGAAGACTTCTTCGCTTTAAATTTTTTATAAGTATATAAAAAATATTATATACAGTTAACTGGGCTCTGCGAAGACTTCTTCGCTTTAAATTTTTTATAAGTATATAAAAAATATTATATACAGTTAACTGGGCTCTGCGAAGACTTCTTCGCTTTAAATTTTTATAAGTATATAAAATAATTTATATACAGTTTAACTGGGAGCTGAGAAGACTTCTTCGCTTTAAATTTTTTATAAGTATATAAAATTTTTTATATACAGTTAACTGGGCGCTGCGAAGACTTCTTCGCTTTAAATTTTTTATAAGTATATAAAATGTTTTATATACAGTTAACTGGGAGCTGAGAAGACTTCTTCGCTTTAAATTTTTTATAAGTATATAAAATATTTTATATACAGTTTTAACTGGGCGCTGCGAAGACTTCTTTGCTTTAAATTTTTTATAAGTATATAAAATTATTTTAAATATAATGAGTTTCACAGATTAAAGTTTTTCGCCTTATTTTTTTTATACAGTACTATTTTAGTTTTTTGAAAAATTTTCAAATATATTAATTCCCGGTACCCCCCTACAAACTCGGGAGGCACTCGAAAGTTAGTACGCGCAAGGAAAAGGAGACATCTGCACGCAGGCTATCCCCTCCCCTTTCGCATTTATTACGGACAGTTTTGTTTGTCCCGACGAAAAGCTCATATATTTTATCTTACATTACAACGGTCACTTTTCCGCTCTCATACAAAGTTAACCTCGCTTATCTGTGCACTGTATATTGTCATGACATGTTTGACAACTGTCTTGCTCACTGTGCTGCGTGGCAGGCGTAACACAAAAGTTTCACTTCCTTGGTCTTTTACTGCAGTCATTAGACGTTGCTTAATACGGACAATTGTTCGTGTCCGTCTTATCCGGTTCCACTGTACATACGAGGCGTTTCAATCACAGTCAAAACAAAGGGATTTGACTTCACGAAACTGAAAAAAAAACCTGCCAAAAAAAACCCTGCAAACTGTCAAAGCTATTCTCTGTAATTGTGTAATAACCCGACCAATTACACGCCGCGAAATTATTGACATATTATAAATAGACGACGAATTATTACACAAGAATCCATCAAAGAACAGTTCTCATCTTGACTCTGCTCATATCCTAGCTAACTGAACTGGGAAATTACAGTACACTGCACGATTCACGTTTAACGTAACAAATTTATTAGGTCACTTTTAGCAACACTCTGCTCTCGTAAACTAGCTCGCCGACTTCTCAGTTGCGGACAACAAACTCTGTTCAGTTTATTTACCTTCATGTCATTTTGATCAGTACATCTAACAAGACTTAAAACCCAAGCTAATTTGAATACAATCACCCACTGTTTTCTTAAAACAACGGAAACTGTGCTCAAATGAGATGATCTTATCTTTCGTCTACAAACCAAGCAGATATAAAGTTCGTCTTTAATTTTAGAAGATATTTTCATATTAAAATCATTCCTCGTTTCGAAAAAAATTTAACACACTTAACAATAGTAGATCTAAAATCCATTTTCTAATATCATTTTGTCACGATGTCCAACGTCAGACTCCCGAAAGCGCGGTGAATTAATTTTCTGCAATCCAGCACGCGGCTTTGATCTTTGTCACAACAGCATTCGCAGCATTCATGCTGACATAACAAAATTCTCAAATCACTCATCACTCATACTCTTCTGATTGTCGTCATACTGTAATATCTTTGTTTACACAGCAGCATTCGCGCTGACATAACAGAATCTAAAAATAATTATATAATTCACTGTGTAAAACTCGCGCCGTGATTGGTTTAGAACTGTTATCTATTAGAGTACAGAGTACGGGCGCCCTGCCTGCTCCAACAAATCCTTCGCTCAAAACAGAGAAATATTTTCGTCAAACTGGAAATATTCCGTAGGAAATTCAATGTTGTTCAATTGATACGAATTTTAAATCGGCTGTTCAAGCTTGGCTAGAACTTGGAGGAAAATATGATGGTCCTTTAGCTCATAATTTGTGAACAGAATCCGATAAATTGAGCGGGATTAAGCTTATCGTTCGCCGTTTATAAGCGACTTGCAACGGGATTTGGACTGAAATAATTCAGATTGTTTTTCCTCATATCAGGACGGAATAGAGGTTAGTCTCTAAATATTTGCTTTTCGAAACATTTGCTGAGTTGAGCTGTAGTTTATTTTAAGCCGTTTAGTTTTCACAAAGTTTTATTTGAGTGCATGAAAACACTGTGGCCTAAACTCGATGTTTGTTGACATAATTTTTATCGGCTTATTTAGCGTACATTCAAGTGAAAATCCGAAGCGAATATCTCCAAAATTATATAAAACAAATAGATTCCATGTTGCCGTGGGTCTGTTCAGTAATAGATCACAGAAGACGTCAAAATGTGGTAAGAACATCAGTGACCAACTCGCCGCAGCGGCTCGTTGGCCACTTTTTTGTTCTTACCACATTTTGACGTCATCTGTGATCTATTACTGAACAGATGCACGGCAACACACTTAACTTTCTTGTTGTTTATTTTATTGATCGACCTAACGATGGAATATTACTGAACTTTTAATCAAAAGTAAAAAGTGTGACTGCACCACCGTGATTTATCTAGCTTTTTTAAATTTCATTAACGACGCCTGAAGTTACCGTTTACCATCTTCAGTCCAGCATTTGTTGTGTTGTCGAATAATTATGCTTCAGTCAGGTAATAATAATGCAGGTTGTTGGCAGATGGGCGTTTCAAATGCGTTTCTCCACGTTTCAAACGCTGAAAAAAGTAAACGTTTCTAACACTGTTTGTGTGTTTCAAATTATTTCAAACGGGTTTCAAATGCGTTTCAAATATAAACGCCTTGAAACGCTGATGCGATAAGCCCCCTTTTCCTATGGAGGGTCACAGTCGAATACACGTCACACGACAACCTTTTACCTGTAGAAATTTCATTTATCTCTTCAGTTGACAAAATTTGTTTGGCGCTACCAAAATATACTACAAATTTTGTCTCCGCCAAATTTTCATTTTGATAAACGCGTACGCACTTGAAAACCAAAAATCATGACAAATTTTTCGCGAACCACAACATATCAATCACGTAGAAACCGAAAACCTCTGTTGTTGCTGTGAAATTTTGCATTCAACTCCTCGACAATCTTTTAAAACCAGTACTTTCTAAAGTTTTTACTCTCCTGCCTTCGTGGTATGATACACAAACTGATTAACTAGATATTTCTTCTTCTCGGACTGAAATTTTAAACGACTTGCATGTTTCTTGCCGCTTTTCCCGACTGTCACTGTCACTTTTTAGCGCAAACTTGTACCCGATCGGACGTGCACTGTTCACTGCTTGTAAAGCAAATTGTGCTACTCAAACATCAGTATAGGTGCTGCTAGCAGGTAAAATTTTGGACCGGTACAAGTTGTACGGACCGAGGCAAGCGAATAATCATCGCTGTAACCTTGAGATTAATGTGTGTGAATTGACGAATCTGTCAGTTTTGACGCTTGACAAAATTTTGTCCTGCTCTGGGGCAGGATGACGGCGCCTTTGAAGTTTGGTAAGGCTTGACAAAATTTTGGTAGGAAAAAAATCGCCGTTCGCACTTGTGAAACGGAACTGATGACAGATATTTTTGCAAAACAAACAAAAATTCGCCTAGTGCGGCCGGGCCCTAATCAAACAAATGAATTGTACGAAGGACTCTAAAAGACCGGCGGTTACTCAACAAAAGCTTCAACAATGTGACTCAATCAAACGCGACCCTGTTCGTGCAGTTGTCAAAGAAATACACCTACGTAAATAAAAACATTTAAAAACAAACGTGTCTTTCATATTTATTTTGCAACGCAATTTCTCTCCATGTAGCTCACTAAATATGCCAATCTTCTTTTTGAGCATTGCACTTGACACCACTGTCAATGAAGCGAAACAATCGAACAATGCCATATCATGTTCAGTTATTCAAAGAATTGTTACAAAAAAGTCTTACGAAGGAATGTTAAGAATGCTTCGACGACGACAATAATGGGCACTTGCGCAAGCGCAGTACCCATAAAAACGCTTCCGGTCTCCAAAACGTGACTGACAAGTGCAGATAACCTTACTTTTTTGTGCAGGAGAAATCAATTTTCATTCTCCTGGCTGTGCTAAAAATTTTATTTTAGCTCAATAAGCTCAATATTAATTTGTAAACATCGGCATAAGGTATCACGGGTGCGGCGTACGTGACCCTCGGTCCCCGATTACAAATAAAAGCGTGCGTCCCCGGGGAGGGGGGGGGGGTACTCCCTTATCCGGCCTATACGGGTACATGCCGCTGGACAGGGTATGGTTTTTGGCCTCTCTGCCCTGAACAGGGTATATAATTTCATGCGAGTCTGTCCTAAACAGGGTCTGAACATGTCCTAAACAGGTTGCACGATTCTCGTCGTAAAAATATGGTTTATACAGTTTAGAGATCGGAGACGTTTGCCGCGTATCAGTCAAACGGGATTCGCTAAATTGCAACCTAAACAGGGTCCTAAAATAGAGGATGTTGTCCTACACAGGGTAGGTATTTTAGGGTTTTTTATTGTTTTTTTGTCCTAAACAGGGTCAGGTTTTCAAACCCTCAGCGGCACCCCTATACCCAAACATGGGTCAAGTACCCCCCCGGGGCGTGTGTGTACGTGTATCGCCAACTTTTCCGGCTTCGCACTAAAAATAAAATATCAAAATAATTTGATCGATCAACTAATCAAACAGATATTCTTGCTTTTGCCGCGTTGGACAGCTTATCAACACACGTAACGAGTCTAAAAAAAATTTCGGTCAAACACGTGCAGATCTCCCTCGAGAATCATGTATTGGTGATCTTTTATTAATATTATATTAACATTGAACTGTTAGGAGCAAAAAAGCGCTTATTTTAATGACACTGAAAAGGTAAACGACACCTTTTAGGCAAATGTAAGCTTAAAATTGGGGACAATTGAGATGGATTACGAACAACAAACTAAACTGAAATTTTGCCTTTAGAAAATTTTCAGTCAGATGCACCACCCATGTACATCCTTACACAGAAGAACTTTCTCGGTCCCGTTTCTCGGGTATAATTCAAAATAAATTATACTTGTCAATGCTATTAAAAGTGTATACAATTCAATGTACTTTTGGGGTTGCTCCCCGGGCCAATTTTCTTTTACGCCCACTTCAAGATAGCGGCCATTATGTTTTATGGTAAAAATAATTTTTTTTAAGCAACTGAATATCAGTTTCGGGTTAAACCAACAGTTTAGAATTTGAAGTTACCGCTGTTTGGGGTTAAAAAGTGATTGGAATTATGTTGTTATATAGGCAACGATTCCATGATTGATTTTATGATTCATTCTCAGTAAACCGGTTGGTATTGTAAACTGGTATATTGTTATGGGAGCACGTTATTGCCTTAAAAATAACTGGTTCGGGAAGCTAGCGGCTCGATTGTGTTGTGCTAGGGAATAAGTTTACGTCAGTTACTGTTGGTTCGAATCAACTCAATTCGTGAACGTAACTGTGTTCTCTTTTTGTGGAAAAAGTCTTAACGCCGCCATCTTGAAGTGCGGGCGTAAAAAATGAAAATTGCACTCCCCGGTTCAGCTGAAACGCCCACCGCATTTTTATCAAGGGCGAGTCTGTGTATTGACACGCTAAACGCACTCCTCAGGAAACAAGGAGTGTACTGCCTCTTAAAGCTCTGGTCTGTTAAGTATCTGCACAACAACTTGTCAGCTGACGTGTCTATCTCAGTGAAACGTCTTGAGCATAGTGAAGTAAAATATGGGTGGTGTAAAATGGCAACTGACAGTTCTCACGCTAAACTCGCACGCAACATCTTAGGCAAGTCTCGGCAGTCATGCAATTTATTCATCAGTGAAAAAGTTGATTATATATTTCTAACATTGTATGCATCAGTATTAATGTGCGAATCAGAAAAACGCGAACAATTTGATTTTCTTTTGCCAAAAATTGGTTTTCTCAGTTAAATCAAAGTGTTCACGCTGTTTTGATTCGCACAGTAAGAATCTATCTCCAATTAGGCCTGTCCTGATTGTGCACGCAACTTTAAATTGCCGTAACAGCTTTTGGAGTTTTGAGTGAAACTGCACAGTCACATTCATTCACATTCATTGATTTATTCAAATATTTACTAGAATTTCCTTTTCTTTTTCAAGTTCAATTGTTGTAATTTACTTACTTTTACTTTCCTTACTTTTACTTTCCTTGGCGCCCGCCTCGACTAGCACTTCGCTATTTTCGGCAGAAATCATGTAATTAATTTTAAAAAGAAATAATAATAAAAGTTGAAGTTGAAAATTGAAAGACTCGGCAACTTTTCAGTCAGGGGGAACAAGTGCCAGTTGGCGGCGAAATCTGGCCTGCGTGGCATTGCAGGCGTTCCCGTACTCCCTCCTACGATCGCGCTCACTCCTCGCGATGAACTCCCCTCCTCCTTCCCTTTCTACGCCTGCCACGCAGGCTGGGCGAAATCCCGCCTTCGAGACGGGATTGAGGTCACTGAGCCCGGCTGTGTTCAGTCGTCCCCGAAGTTGCTAAGCAACCGTGACGTATTTGCTGGCGCGATTTATATACATGTATACTCGCATTATTACCTGGCGCGCAACATCCCTCACGCAATTTTTTCCGTTTTCAAAACTGAAGTCGTCGCGCGAAAATTATAATCGGTTTCTAACATCTGCAAGAAGTTTGTATGCGAACTTTTCTTTCTTCATTTGCAACTTATACTGATTTTTTTCTGTTTTTGAAAGAGACAAACATGATATGCGCGCGTGAAACTGCAGAGAGGTGAGAGCTGGTGAATGTACTCCACGCTACTTTCTTCCAGCGTGGCCACCATTTTGGATTTCAAGAATGACACTTAGATCGTGTCGTACTAGGACCAACCGTTTTCGGTTGGTTGGGTTTTTTCGTAACAACTTCCTCTAAATATCCACTATGCATGGCCGCTGTCGTTTTGAAAACAACGCTGCATCCCCCTTACTCTCCCCCCCTCCCCCCCCCCCCCCCCCGTTCATCGCCATATTCATACCGCCCATATATTGTCGTCTTCTAAAAGTTCTGAAAGCAGGAAGGCAACAACTGTAGTTATCTACTCGTAAACGCGACTAACCTATAACTAAAAAAAACCCTAACCTGAAAAAAAGTCTAACCCCAGCAGTAACCGCGTTTCAACTGAAAAATCAGTTAAAGGTCAATCTCGTCCCCAGAGCCCTCGTTACCCTTATCCAGCGGAACGGAGATACTCTGGGATACATGGAGTCGAACATGGAGTCTTTATTCCACGAGTCAGTTTTCTTTAGAGAAATTAGAAGGGAGGAGCAATTCAAACTGAAAGGTACGCACACATGCGCAGTAAAATCGTCCAGGAATCATCCTGTCATGGCGGAACGCTTTCTCCCAGAGTATCTCGTTTCCCGTTCCGCTGGATAAGGGTAACCATGGCTCTGGGAACGAGATTGTTGGACAATAGTTTTTGGGGCTATCTTTGTTTAAGTGACCTTTTTTTACTGTTTAAAAAACGGGTGACTGCCCAAGCATGTCTGAGCTTTGCAAGTTCTTGGATACAATGTGTATGATTTCCAAGAGCATTTTGACTTCCACCGACAGGAATGGCTGGATAGTTTTGAGACTGATCGCCTTCCCAACTTTAAAGAGATTTACGACGGTGTCGATGCTATTACCGATCTTCCGCCAGCGTTTTGGTTCGAGGAGATTTCATGCGTCTTCCCAGATTCCAAGGTCATCTTAACAGTTCGAGACTCCGAGAAAGCTTGGCTGAAAAGTTGGAAAGAAGATCTTCAATTGATCCCGTTCTATTTCAGGATTCTAGTCTTCATTGTACCATCCCTGCGAAAAACAAACATTTTTTCGCCACCTTAAACCAAGCGACTTTAGGAAGCCGCAATCCCGAAGCTACAGCTCTCTACAGGGTTAAATACCGCCAACACAACGAGAGAGTTCAGGCCATTATTCCCGCTGAAAAGCTTCTTGTTTTCAATGTTAAACAAGGGTGGCAGCCATATTGTGCGAATTCCTTGGATGTGACGCACCTTCGACTCCATTTCCGCGTGTGAACGTGGCTCATTCGGATACCAAGAAAAAAATATTTCGGATGTTCATGACCGAGGCATCAGTCTTCTTTGTTTACCTGTTTATAGTAGTTCTTCTTGCTGCCTATTTTGTTGCTCATATTATGGCTTGAAATATTGTCATGCAGGTCAGAATCACGGACAGATATGTATGATATTGTTTGTTTGATTTTTTAATCAAGTAATGGAAGGCATTTGTCGCTCCAGTTTAATATCAGTTAGTTTGGTAGATTTATGATTATTTAACTTCGTTCAGACAGTGGGGAGCGACCAGGGGAGCGACGCGAAGAGGCGCGCGAAGCGAGGGGATTGGGGAGAGGGGCGAGTGGA
Source organism: Desmophyllum pertusum (assembly GCA_029204205.1). Taxonomy (NCBI): domain Eukaryota; kingdom Metazoa; phylum Cnidaria; class Anthozoa; order Scleractinia; family Caryophylliidae; genus Desmophyllum; species Desmophyllum pertusum. Next base: position 322,525 of record MU826363.1, read on the forward strand.
CGACTTTCAAACTTTCAAAGCGGTCAAACGGTTTGACCGCTGTGGAGTGGGCACCAGTGTTATAGCGCGAAATGGCAACTTTCAGAAGCTTGGATTTTTTTTAGTAAATCATAAAAAAAGCTAGTAAACTCAAAAATTGAAGAAAAACTAACAAGCTTTTTAAGCTCTAAAAGTAAAACCCTTATCTTTGACCGACTTTCGCTTATTTTTTTACGTTTAACGGACACTCACCATTCCAAAACTACAAGTTTCTTCGAAAACCTGCACGAACCTGATAAATGTTTTAAAAACACTCTTTATTAAGTCTATTTACTAACTACGACTAAATGGTTTTACAAAACTGGAAAAAATAAATATAAAACATTTCACGATGAAAAACAAACACTAAAAATCTGATAATTTCGAAAGCTTCTCTCGCTGTACACGGTTCTAATAACTTAATTAAATTACGTAATGCACTGTCTTTCAATATAATAAAACATACATTCTAAATAACGGCTGAAGTAAAAAATATTTTGAGAACGGCTTATCTACAGCGCAATTTATGAACGAATGCATAACTTTTCTAGTATTTACAATATATCAAATCTTGTTGCATGGCAACCATAAACGACCTAACAATTTAAAAATCTTCTTATTGCGAACAATGACCACGTGACCACGACTTACCCGCGTTTGTCGTTTGAAAGTAAGACGTCGGGCGTTTGTTGTGAACATGAGAATTTTGTATTTTTCTAATGAATTTATTTAATACTGTATGGAAGGGTAAACAGGATCAACCCTTCATGCTATAAAGGTCGCAAAATAGATATCTCTGGATGAAACCCTAGTGTGTGACCATTCAAATTAAAGCTACTGAGCAGTACTTTCCTGTGGTACTGTTTAGTATGCTGTACAAGGTGGTTGTAACTTTCAAGTCTGTGGATGAAACCCCAATGTGTGACCATTCAAATGAAAGCTATTGAGCAGTACTGTCATGTGGTACTGTTTATTATGCTGTACAAGGTGGTTGTAACTTTCAAGTCTGTGGATGAAACGAAAACTCTAGTGTGTGACCATTCAAATTAAAGCTATTGAGCAGTACTTTCATGTGGTAATGTTTATTATGCTGTACAAGGTGGTTGTAACTTTCAAGTCTGTGGATGAAACGAAACCCAAGTGTGTGACCATTCAAATGAAAGCCGTACTTTCATGGGCCTGATTCCTATTTTTAATCCGATTTTCCAAAATGAAATTTGACCCTTTTTTCATTTGAACTTCGCACTCTTAGAAGTGAAAGGGTTATATACGCACAAATACTTTACCCATACAGAAAACGGGGAAGGAATAGTTAAAACACTTCAGATACAAGCACGTGGCCATGGACTCAAACTAACATTTTGAGAATCTCAGTTGATCAGGTCGTCGCCAGAGCCGTGAGGTTCCATTATTCGTGCTTTCCTCCGCAGAATCATCCACAAAGATAGGATTTTGTACAACGGCGGCGTGTTTCCTCAACACTTCGTCAGCTGATTCGTACATGGGGTTATCACGCGCAATGGCTACGGTACCGCCTGAAATTTGGATTTCGGTGACTGCGGGCGCGGTCTCAAGTTTGGGAGGGTCGGCGTCACCTTGAACATTCGGCGTACCATCGCTTTCTGGTTCAGCGATAAACGCTGGGTTTTCAAAATTGAACTCGCTTCGCTGCATCATTTCTCTAAAAGGTGAGCTCACTTCGGGTTTATTGCGTTTGTTGTGGTATTCAATCCGCGCATTTTTCGATCTGTATTTTCTTCGTTTTTTCCTCCTCCACACGATGATTATGGCAACGATGATAACACACAGCAAAACGATGCAGCCAATTAACGAGTACAGTCCCGCGGGACTGAGTCCCGAACGCTTCCCACTTCTGCTGCCATCTGTCCCTACAACAACAGTTTTGTCGCACGTTTTTCCAAAGTAATTTGGTGGACACACACAAGAAAAGTCTTCACCTCGTAAAGGATAGCACGTTCCCCCTTGAAGACAGGGGTCAGGTTCACAATTCCTCCAATCCAGCTCACAGTTTCCCCAGTCTGCGGATATTTACACGGCGTGCAATTCTGTCCGCCGTAGCCTGGTGCACAGCCCGAGCAGTTTCCGCCCATGGTTCCACGCACCGGCACGATAACTTCGTTGGATCCTCGGCATATGAAATGCACGTGCCGTTCCGAGGGCAAATCGTCGGATTTTCCCGACAGATAGTGTCGTCTGTGTCGCAATTGACTCCAATATACGGGTCTTTACACAGACATATATAGCCATTCACTTTGTCCACGCATGTGCCGCCGTTAAGGCAGCTGGCCGATTGACAGTCGTCAATGTTCGTGTCACAAAGCCTACCGCTGAAGCCAGGTTTACAATGACAACTAAAATCGCTGATCAGATCCTCACAGTTCTCAGTGCCGCTCACATTACACGGGTTGGGCCGGCACTCGTTGATTTCCACATCACAATCAGGCGGCGACCACCCTGGCTTACAGTTACACGAATAATTCTTCCAGCCCCCGAAACCATCCTGACATTCACGGATTGTGTTGGCGCGGTGGCATGGGTCGGGGTCACAGTAGTTAATGTCACTGCAGCGAAAGCCGTCACCAATGAAACCGAGTTTGCACGCACACGAGGCTCGACCCGGGCCCGCTCGGGAGCAGATGGCGTGAGGACTACAGTAGCTCTTATTCACTGAGCACACATCTACTTCTGCTACGGTGATGGTCAAAATATTGCTGGTACTCAGTCCTCCGCGGTCAGTTGCACGCACCTTGAGGAGGTATCGATCACGTGACCATGCATTCAACTGGCTTCCCACCACAAGGTTTTGTCCACGGACCTCGAAGTCTGCGATTATTTCGTTTTCTTCTCCTTCGATTGTAATGGAAAATGAAGTATCGTACACATCTTGATCTTCCACAACAAACCTCCCAAGAACGTATCCGACAGGAGAACTTTCCAAAATAGTCACGTCAGTCTTTCCGTCGAGCGTGACACTGCTCGGAGGTTCGTTAACATCGGTGATCATGACATCGAACGTTTTGACGAATATTAAGTCTGTGAATACCTCGCGCGTTGTCAACTGCACCGTGATGAGGGGCGTGGCTTCGTGATCGAGCGGAATCCGTGACACGACGATGTGATTTCCAATCAGACGAAACGGCACACCACGTGACGTCAATTCATAAGAGTAACCCGTCCATGTGGAGTCGGCATCGACGACAGTGAAGTCGCCGACGATTGCTTCGTTACTCGCGTTTTCTGGGATCGTCAACGAAGAGAAAACGACATCGGTTGGCGCTTCTGGCACGTCTAAGATAAAAACAACCACAGAACTAACAGTGGAGAATTTGGGGACGCCGTCATCGGTGCATTTTACATACAACGTGTAGTTGGTCCGAGTTTCGTAATCAAGCCGCTCACGGACTAGTATAGAGTTTGTGCCTGGTTGGATCATGAACTCCGTTGGCACGGAGTTCAGACCGCGTTTTCTCCTCGAGTTCGAAGGCTCGTGCACATCGACAGTGACGAGAAGTTTAGCTTCAGCCTCGCTCACGAGCTCGCACGCATGCGTCTGGGGCCGCAAGGGATTGTTGGAGTTATCCTCGTCAATGACTCGTACATAGGCTACAATAGTGATTCCGACAACGGCCGTTTCATTCACGGTTGCGACAGCCTGGGTCACTAGTTTTATGTTGGATGTGTTAACCGGTGGATGTGGGCTCAAGATTGTATCGCCTAACGAATCCGTAAATATTAAATTGGAAGGCGGATCGTTCGCGTCTAAAACACGGATTACAAAATCTTTTTCGCAAGACAAGCCGCCACTGTCGCTACACAGAACAGTGATGTTATGCGACGTGTGTTTCTCGTAATTTACCGCCAATCCATTGCCAGTTAAAAACAGCTCAACTCTTGACACATTTATCTTGACTCCAAATCTTCCGCCGCCATCGTTACGAAGCCAGCAGTGGAACCACTGGGAGAAGGTATCAGGGTCTTGTACTGTAACAAGTCCCACGACCGTACCAATCGGAGAATTTTCTTTAACGCTAGCTGGAGCCAGCTGAATATCATACGGCGGCTCATTGACGTCAACAATTGGAAGCGATAAAGTCACCACCTTGGAGAGTGGCGAATGCACGCCATTATCTGTAGTCGTTACAGTGATGTTTACATGACGGTGTAGCTCATAGTTGAGTGCTGTGTTGTCTGCGACGTATAGCTTGTTCCAGTCTCCCAATGAGACCACCCCGCTGGGAGTCTGGGCTTGAATGACGTACGTGTGCGTCTGACCGCTGTCTTCGTCCAGTGACGTCATTTCTCCGACCAGTGAGCCAACCTGAGAATAGTCACACACCATCAGTTAGCTTATAATACGCTTCCTACTCTCAAATAACAGGATGTAACTCTGAGAGACTCGTAACTCACGCGCTTTATAATCCACCACAAGAGAGGATATTCTAAGAGAAGCATTCCCCCATACATGGGTCTCTTCCAATGATAACTTTTTGAAATCTGTTTTTAATTTCAGTCCATTGCTGAACTGTTTTAAGAGCGCTACCTGATTGGTCAGTTCGAGTAACGTGATGTCGGAGCCACGATGAGAAGGAAATAAAAATAACTTTCACAGCATGGAGCGAAACTATTAATAGATTTCAAAAAATTGTAATGGAACACGAGGAATCCTTCTCTTATATCATCCTCTCTTGTCCACCAAGAATTTTTCCGCCGCATTGATTGGTCAACACACAAAGAACTTGCTGGGAAATGACTGCAGAAACACTAACCTTAGTGTTTTCAGCAATAGCTGTCCCTTGTGGTAACACTATTCCTGTCGGTGCGTCATTGACATTGAGTATACTGACCACCACCCCCTGCGTCAAACTGTGGTTACCGCTATCAGTCGTAGTAATGTTCACATGGTAGACATTTTGTCCTTCGTAATTAAACCTCACACGAGTTTCCAGTCGGTCGCCTACAGTGCTAAACACCGTGTCCGGTACCACACTGTAGGAGTGGTTCTCCCTTCTGTCCTGATCAACCGTGCGCAGGACAGCGACCAGAGATCCCGGATTCAAATTCTCAGCCACCTAAAGAAGATGACAAAATGATCAAGAGTGAGCAATAGCTAAATACTCGTTACAATATCAATACATTGTCAAGCAAACAGGTGATGAGAATTAAGGAAATAATCAACTAGGAAACAGTCTTGATGGAGAAGAGAATTCTCAGAACTAATTTTAAGAAAAATATACGGTAAGAGTTAGGAGAATTGCTATTTCAATTAAATTACCACCTCGTAGCCTGGATTTCAACCCAGTCGAAAATTTATTTAAGACACAATTGATTAGAGTAGTTTAGTTCCTTTTACCTCTGTTTCATAACAATATTAATTCATGGCCGTTTTCACACTAGAGACGGATAAATTAGACGAGTTATTTTGGCGCAGTGGTGACAGCGCTCGGCGCCTCTTACCAATGTGACCCGGGTTCGATGCGGCCAGGAATCATATGTGGGTTGAGTTTATTGTTTGTTCTTATCCTTGCTCCGAGGGTTTTTCTCCCGGATACTCCGCTTTTCCTCCTCCACAAAAACCGACATTTCTAAATTCCAATTCGATTTGGAATCCGAAGGCCACGAGTTTGTCTGACGCCCTGCCAACTGAGCTAACCAGGCTGGTAGTACTTGAACGTGAATCGCTCAGTACAAGGCTGAACCACGTGATCCATTTTAAAGTCGCCGTGTAGATTTCAGTGCGGTCACAGCAAAAGGTAGCCTGACTGAGAAGATTAGCACTATACATTATAAATACCTCAAATTTTCCTGAAGACGACTCTATTCTGACCGGCGGCTCATCAACGTCTGTTAATTCTACAACAAACTGCTGTTGAGTTGCTTCACCATCCTGATCCTGGCATTCAATGTCGATCAAATGATCTGGACCATCCGGGGCTTCAAAGTTTAACATCCGGGAATCAAACACTGCCAGTGTCAGACCGCTGACCTTGAACCTGCCGTCGGCGTCGTTTCGCAATCCACACGTGATGCTTTGCGCGACGAACGCTTCATCCGGGTCGGTGACATTTATGATCCCCACCAAAGTCCCATGTGGTGAATTTTCTGCAATCACGTGGCTACTGAGTGATATTGAAGTAGGAGCCTCGTTTACATTCGTGACGTAAATGGTGAAGCTCTGATTGACAGCGAGGGAGCTGTTGGCGTCCGTTACTTGTACGGCGATCTGGTGGACCTGGGCTGCTTCAAAGTCCAACAGCCGACGAGTCATCAGCTTCCATGTGTAAGCGATGCTTGTTGGACGAAGCTGAAGAAAACAGACAAACCCGTCAGTCACTTCAAGATTGATACGTTTAAGCTAACAGAAAGGTAAGACAAGGTCAAAGCTGCACTCGGACCAAACTGGTCCATACTGCTGGAGCTTATCCCGGATTCAGTAGCTGGATGGGATATTAGTCCATCGTAGGTTACTCCCCAGCATTTTGTCAGGTTTCCCTAACAGTTTGCCGGTACCCATTTATACTCCCTCCTGGGTGGAGAGAGGCACTGTGAGAGTAAAGTATCTTGCCCAAGAACACAACACAATGACCCAGGCCAGGGCTCGAACCTGGATCCCTCAATTTAGAGTCCAACGCGCTAACCATTAGGCTAACGCGCCTCCCTAACAGAAAGGAGCTATTAAAATATCGCGGGTAATAATCTTAACGATAACGCGCGATGCTATATGGTAAATAAATTTACCTCAAAAGCAGACCCAGGGTCATACAGGAGCTCAATAGAGAGGGGGCTCAGCTGTGGGTCCTTCAGAGTGATCACACCCACCAGTGTACCGGCAAGGTTCTCAGCCACGTAGTTATGATGAAGTACCAGGTGCTCCGGTGGCTCATACACATCAATCACCTACAAGTAAAAAATGAAAAGGTACCTCAGTAGAAAACGATATTGAGTTAATCATTTCTGGGGATGAATGGGTTAAATGTTCGAAAAGAGTAGGGGACGTAGTCTCCGGTATTGTGGTCTGACCCCTAGTGATAGCTGCTGTCATTAAGGCGCATTTACAAGCTAATGTCCGATCTCACCCTTTGAGCTGAATTGTAAAGCGCATTTGAAAAAACCACATAGAAAATGCGCTATAAATGCATTACCATGACATAATTATTTTTATTACATAAGTACTGAGATTTACTCACGATAAAACGATTGCGTATAAATGATACATAAAATCCATTAGCCAATAGGAAACGCGAACGATGAAAACTCACTAGTGAAAAAACGTCGTTCGTCCAATCACAAACGCGAACGACGAAAACTCACTAGTGAAAAAAAATCGTATTGGATTTTCCCGCCATTAGTTGACAGTTGTTTGTCGCTGTAAATTTAAACAAGGTTTCAAGATTCGTTCCGACTTTTTTAAATGTCAAGAAAATAATTCAGCGGATACAATGAAAAACTCCCAACAGGGAATGTAAGTAATGGACCAAATATCAAGAACCGAAGCAGCCGAAAGCCTGACATCGACTTCGAGAAACAAACACAACATCGTCCGACTGCCGTTTATTGAAGTGTCGTCTCAAAAACTTTCGTGGCGGATTGAGCTCGCTACTGGAAAGCGGCGAAGGGAAATTTGCCGTCAACTAACTTCAGGTAATGTGGGGAAGATAATTAATATTGATTATGGATCGATTTTATATCGAAATCCACGGAAAGTCGACAAAACTTCAACTTTGATTCATTCATTCAGCTACGAGCTCGGCTGCATGCAAAGCGGCATAGCTGACTTAATGATTTTTGTGCCGTGGATGTAAACAAAATCATGTTCATTCCTCGTTTACTGACTAGAGTACATTTTAATTGCATTTCTTGAATTGATCAGCTGACTATTTGCTCTGTAGAATGATATTTTTGATGTCGAATTAAACTTGCCGAATTATTTGCAGTTGAGCTGAGTTAAGATTGTGAAACTTTGCTTTCGCCCCGGCGACGGCGATTTTGAAAAAATATATTTTTTAATCAACATTGTAATATCTCAGTACTCATGTAATAAACAAATTACTTCATGGTTAGTTCGCTTGTACGATTTTTATTCACTCGTTGTGAAGAATAACAAACTCACTCGCTCGCTGTGCTCGCTCGTTCGTTTGTTATTCTTCACAACTCGTGAATAAAAATCGTACGCGCTCACCAACCATGAAGTAATCTCTATATCAGAACCAACGTTAAAGAACATTTCTTACTAGAATACGAAACACTTCAAAATTCGTTGCCCCTCCACTGCCATACACACGGATGACCACACTGTACGCATTCTCCTCCTCGTAATCCAGCGGCCGCGTTGTCACCAGGTCTCTAGACTTCACCGCATTTCCGCTGACCAAAGCAAAAGTTCCGTTGGCGTCATCATCCAACTGAAACACCAAGATATCATTCGGATCCAGTGTCTTGGCCGTGACACGCCCTACGATGCTGCCAGCGGGCTCGTTTTCTTTTATGTCTGTAGAATCTAACGAGATGTTCACCTGCGTTGACAGAACATTACTCCTGACTTCGATATACAACACCGTCGGGAAGCTGATGCCCTTACCGTCGCTACAGAACACGTGGACAGGTTGGCGAGCCGACGTTGCGTTCGTCAGCGGTTTCCATACAAAGAGCTGAAGCCCAGACACTCGAAACAAACTGTCAGGATCCAGGAGATAACAGATATGAGAGTCACTCTGATCTTCATCTACGACAATAAACGACCCCACAAGACTCCCCACAGAAGCATTAGAGCTCACGACCTGGTGCGACAAGGATACTGAGCTTGGCGCATCATTGGCGTCCAGGACGCTGATATTAAAGCTCTTCTCGACGCTAAGTCCTCCTTTATCCCTGCATCTAACGTCAACACTGATCACACGCGAGCTGTCCATAGCCTCGAAGTTGATTTTCTCGTTGACGAGCACAGCGCCGTTTTCGATTTTAAAATATCGTCGCTCACGACATCACAGACCCCGGAATCGCCTTGATCAGGGTCCGCCATTGTTATATCTCCCACGCGATAGCCAATCCTTCGATTCTCCTCCACGCATATCCCGGATGAAGACACGCAAGGTTTTCTTGGGTAAACGATAATATTCGTGGGTGGTTCATTCTTGTCCAGAACTGTTATGTTTAAGATTTGTTCAAACCACAACCCAGCTCTATCTGTCGTTCTTAAAAGAATTGTAAAAGGATTTGTCGTCGTTGTTTCGAAATCGACGTCTGCGGAAATTTTTAGCGTTTTGCCTTCGACCGAGAAGACGCCGTGTGGATTGGTAACTAGTTTGAACGTGTGGTTATCATGGAGGTCTGGATCCCGCGCGCTCAAAGAACCAACGACGGTATCCAGCGGCGCATGCTCAAGAAAGGAATCCGCAGACAATAAAATACCGCTTGGGCTTTCATTGACATCAAGTAAACGAATCTCAACCGATGACGTCACGCTCTTACCAACAGGATCCGTGGAGCGCACTTGCAACGTCCAAAGATCACGTGACTCGAAGTTTAATCGTTCCGCCCAAGTGACCACTAGCGACGATTTGTTAAAGGCGAACAGTTCGCTAGCTCCAACAATGGAATAAATGTGCGACTGACTTACATCTTCGTCTAGCGTTGTAAAGTTTCCTATCACGGTACCGTTGTGGGTCCCCCCAAGGGTATCCTTTGAGAACTCGGGGATCAAGCCCCCGTTAAATATGAGCCTCGTTGGAGGATCATTACAGTCCATCACTGTGATGTTAAAGAGGGATACACTTGCCAGTCTTGGAGAACCATTATCTTTAGCTTCGACTGTTACAAGGAAGCTAGATGTTTCTTCGTAGTTCAGTTGTGAATGGAGACGCAGTTCGCGACCAACGATCCGAAATCTGTCGCCAGCATCTGTGAGTAAAGAATAGGTGATTTCTTGTCCGGAGTCAACATCTGAAGAATTAATCATTCCGATAACAGTTCCAAGAGAGGCATTCTCGTACACCAGTGATGACGATATTGTTGGTGGACCTGCAACAAAAAGAGAAAAGCAAATTCATGATTTTACTGAGCATCTAATCACTAGTAAACCAGAACTAAAAAAAAAAACAGATTTAGAGCGCTAGATTGTCAAAAGTATTTGCGTATTTGCATTGATCTATCGATCTCTTGGTTGAATCTCTCTTAGTGCGGGTTTCAATTGACTGTCCAAAGTAATCGCTGAATTGCTTTGGCTGTGCTTTACTACGCTCTGTGATTGGTTTAAAAAAAACTCGCGCCATTAACCAATCAGATGCAAAACCAAAACCAATCGCGACTTGGTCACGCGCGTTGTTATTGGTTCATTGTGTTGTTTACATTTGTTGTGATTGGCCATTGTAATTGCTTTGGTTTTGGTTTCACGACATAAAACTGAAAACCGCTCTATCTGACGTAATTATTGGGTTAGTAATGCATGAGCGTGCAAGGAGCTCTAACCATTTTTTCAACCAACCAGAAGCAAAATGAAACCCACATATAGTGTAAACTACAGTCCAACTCATGCGCTCTCATCGAATTTGAATCTGAGACTCGTCGAGAGATTTCTCTCGTTTGGCCTGAGGTGATGATAGTCGATGAGAGTTGAAGGAAACTCTCATGAGAGCCAACTCGCGGCAACTCTCATCTGATCCACGCTTGGTCCGGGCTTTAGGCCAACCTCAAGCAAGAATACGGCCAGCCCGTTTAACACAGCCACATTTTGATGGCCCGTTGCTGGATGGATTAACAGCGTTTCCCTGCATCTTCCGCAGTCGAGTCGTGGTTCCCTGTCACACATACGAACACTACATTTAAGAAATGCCCAGCTCTCAGCAGACTTAATAGCTCAGTTGGTAAGATCATTGCACCGACATCGCAAGGTCATGTGTTCGAATTCCCGTTCAAGCCTGAATTTTTTTTACGACTGCTCATGAAAAGTTTTACAATCTTTCACTGCGATGATCTACCTTCATAATACGTACATTACATTTAACAGTAACTTGCACTTAGTCCCAAGCAAGAGTGTCCGCGTATGTATTAACAACTTACTAGGTGGTTCATTAACATCAGTGATATGGACAGTCAGGTTCTGAGTGACGGACAGTTGTGGCACACCACTGTCTGTGGACATAAGGCACACTGTGTATACTGACTGTCTCTCGTAGTCCACATCGCCAACCAGGACCAACGCCCCAGCACTATTGTCCACACTGAAAACACCAGCGCCGTCAATCAACGAATAAGTAAAGAACTGCTTTTCGTCATTGTCGACCGTGGTCAGTCTTCCTATAACAGTGTTAGGAGGCGAGTTTTCGGGAGTAAAAGGCGACGATAGTAAGATACCGAGAGGTGGACTGTTGGAGCCTGGGAGCTGACTTGCGCACTGGGCCGTGATGATACTCCACTGGCCCGAGGCTTGACACGTGATGAGGCTTGAGCCAATCAGAAATCCCTTGGTACAAGTGAGCATGCACACCTTACCAAACCTGAAAACATGATGAAACGCATTAAAAATTAGACCTTTTCTTCAACCTCGGGGGCAAACATGGCTGAAGTTACAGTAAATCAAACCATAGTTAATAGAGGAAATGGTTATGAAGGCCGGCAAACTTCAAAGAAGCAAATAAAGATGCCAAGATATGTTGGAAGGTCCACGACCGTGCACAATCTTTTGTTTTGCGCTCACATACTATGGTTGAATTACGTAACTGAAACATTTCTTATTGGTTAGTTATTCGGACACAACTCTATTGTGTTTTATGCACGGTCAAGGCCAAAAAAGCGAAAAACATAAACAAAGAAATTCGTTGGGCTTCATACATGTAACTATTTCCCTTTATCAACTTTGATCTTAACTCTGCGCGAAGTCGATGGATTTCCAAAATTTGCAATTTAAGGGAATACATATCAAAACATGTTCTTGAACTAACTTGTACTGATCTGAAGTGCCATCACACTTCACCACGATTCCTGTCATTCCGTCCGGTCTCCCACAATCCATCGCGTCACATGTGCGCCCGTCGTCTGATAAAGTATGACCAGCGTCACAGCTGCACACGTAAGAGCCAACAGTGTTGACGCAACGATGCTGGCAGGAGTGATTTGATTGGCTGCATTCATCGATGTCCTGACAGGCCAGCTGATCACTGCTCAGAAGGAAGCCTGGGTTGCAGTTACAGTGGAAGCTGCCTCTGGTGTTGACACAGCGCTGTTGGCAGGAATGCTGGCTGGTTAAACACTCATTCGTGTCATCACAGGTCTTGTTTACTGGATTATACATCAGTCCAGATGAGCACAGACACTTGTAAGAACCTACAGTGTTCTCGCATTGACCTGAAACACGAAGAAATGGTTTTAATTGCTCTCACAGTTAAATGTCAATCTAGTGTCATAGGCACGCAAAAATGCAGAGAGCTATGTAAGATGTAGCCCTTTGCATTGTTATAGGTACGCAATGCGTGCAGAAGGCTATGTAGATGTAACTCCTTTGGCATGCATTGTATAATTATCTGATGTCATAGGCATGCAATGCATGCAGAAGGCTATGTAGTACCCCTTGGCGTGCATTGAGATAATTATCTGATGTCATAGGCATGCAATGTGTGCAGAAGGCTATGTAGATGTACCCCTTGGTGTGCATTGCGTGCTTAAGATACTAGATAATTATCTGATGGAAAACGAACCTAATGGAAATGGCCGAAATGGCCTATTTAGGTAACAGAGACAAAAGGCAGGTTGGTAATAATGGCCTACAATGAACACTGTTTTGTGTTTGCAGGTGGAGTGCCGCTGATGCCTATGTTCCTCGTGGGGCAACAGAGCTAAATGAGATGCATGTGGAAATCAAACATACCTGGGCACTGGTGTGTGAGTGTCTGGCATTCATCTATGTCCAAACAAGAGTGTTTATCTGCTGCCAGCATGTAGCCCGAGCGACACGAACAGTAATATGAGGACTCCGTATTGTTGCAGCTAAATTCACAGCCTCCATGATTGATGCGACACTCATCAGCATCTAAAATAACAGTTACAGGATACTTTTGTTACTTTTATACACACAGTGGGAACAAGTGCTGTTTTTGGAAAATCTTTGTTGAATGAAGAAATTGAAGAGTTTCCAATTCTTATTAATATCCAATCAAAAACTAGTACGAGCACTCACGAGTACCCTGATTTTCAATCACACCAGCATAGTACAATAAGGATATGTCATTAGTTGCTTATCAACGTTGTGGACAAAAACCAAAGGCTCAGTCCCGTCTCAGAGGTGGGATTTTACCATCAACTGGCACTTGTTCACCTGATGGCACAAGTGACCAGTTTATTCAAAATTACTTCTCTTTACTATATGTATTTCATAACATACATGTATTCATTAGCAGGCAGGTCATGAAAATGAAGAATTTCAAACAAGACTTGATCTAATTATTATTTTAAACAATTTCTCCCAAGGATGAGTGTCTTTACGTATATTACATTACATGTACTAATTAAGTCTTTTACTACATGTATAGTCTGGGATAGGATGTGCACAGTAAGTCTGGAATAGTCTGTAGTGCAGGCATTTTTTGGTTTTGGTGGGTGAGCAATGGAATAATTTTCTTCAAGTGTTTAGCTGCCATCTGGGATTCGCAAAACATAGAGGGTCTCCTACTAAGATGGTGGCTTATTAAACACTCGATGAAATATTCAGCACTTGCTCGCCCAAATACACCTGCACTTCAGGCTTAGTAGGAGTGGGGCCACAATCAGGTTGTACCATCCCAGTCCAGAACAAACTAGTGATTTCAGACCTCTTGCCTAGAGTGCTGTACACAAAACTGTGATGTTGGCTCAGGTGCTAAGATCAGGGGTGGAGGCATTGCCTAACTGATACTCGAGCTGCCTATCCCCCACCTAGTGGAAATGCCCCTTGCTGATCACGGTTATACCTCTGTGAAAAAGGCAGTCACTTCTTTATGTCCACAAGAGAATATTGCTCTGACTAGAAATTTAACCACTGATTCTCTTTTCACCGGACCTGAAATTGAGTCTCAACGGTGACTCCTTCATAGCGGTACATGTGCCAATGTACTTTTTTACATTATAACCGAGTTATTGACACCGCCTTAACACAGTACCTTGGCAAGACTTCTTGTCATTCTGTAAAGTGTAGCCTTGCAAACAAGAGCAGTTATAGCCCCCTGGAAAATTGATGCACAGTTGCTTACAGCCTCCACGATTGTAACTGCATTCATTTATGTCTGGAAGTAATACAAGATAAAAAGCTGAATTACATTGTATTAAATAATCCAATTAACTTTTACTAGTTTCTGGGAAACAAGTAGCCTGCGAGCAGGCTCTCATAAGCGCGATGAGCGCGGAGCGCGATCGTGATCCTAGTATTGCGTGACGTTCGAGCGCGGAGCGCGAGGGCGTGGGACGAGATTGAGAGCCTGCACGCGAGGCCCGGTTTCTTGAATGCCGCCCCTAGCGAGGTGTCAACTTGGTGACAACTCATTACGCTTCATTTGTCAAATAACCAACCAATAGAATTGGAGGAAAATGTAAACAAACATTACACATGGAATTATTTTCGGACCAGATATTTTCATAGACGGCGTGGCTTTGCGCAAGCAGTGAAGGTACAAGATAGCCTGCTCGTAGGGTAGCGCGGAAAGAAAACAGTAAACACAGCGAGCGATTGTTGTAAGTGCGCAGTCTTTGTTTCCACAACGGCAGCCGTGATGATGTGTTGGCCGGCGATGTGCGAGAGAGTTTGTCAGAGCGTGATTGTATAAAACCGTTTGTCACAAAATCAGGAACTTGTGATGATGAAAACTCAACTAGCTGTGATATAGCGAAGGTGGAAAATGGCAGTATTACTGAGCGAAACAAGAGCCAAATGCAAACTTCTGTCGGCGACATCAGATCAACAAGATCAAATGCTTTCCAAAAGGAAAGTGTCACGAACAAACAGAGCGGGAGGACAAAAAGTAATAATGCTTCATTTCCAATTACAAGCGCCGGAACCCGGCCGGAACCGTCAAGAACTACGGCGAAGGAGGGTTTCCAAAGTATAGTTCACTTGAAAGTAAAGCGCTTGCTATATTTTGTAAACAAACGTCTGTGTAATGTTTTCAGTTAGGTAAAATAAACATATGTGGAATGGACGATCGCAGAACATAGACTAAACATAGAATGCGAGTGATGACCAGTGATCTTCTAGCCTGCGAGCAAGCTCCTGAAGCTCTAGATCTCGCTTCGGTTCATGGCGCTCTCCGGAGCGGCGAAGGCACAGGGTCAATGGTCAAATAATGTTATCTAACACAACAGTGTTTGATTGCCTTTCTTCGAGCGAGAACAGTTTCAGGTCAGGTCAGCTTTGCCCGTAGCCAGTCGGCATTAAAGCGAAAACATATCTCCCTTCAATAATACAATTGACTGCTCTTGAGCTGTATAAACGCAGGTTCAGAATTGATCAAAAGCTTGCGAAACACTCTTGAACAAAACAATAATTGAACCGACTATTTTCTCCGTTGCCCTTGGCCTTGGTTGCCCTGGTTTTTTGTCACAATAATTGGATCTGTCATTTTGGACCAATCAGAATGCTGCGTTCGTGGACGAACGCAGGGCATTCGAGAAACCTGGCCTTACGTGCAGGCTCTCAATCTCGTCCCACGCCCTCGCGCTCCGCGCTCGAAACGTCACGCAATACTAAGGATCACGCTCCGCGCTCATCGCGCTTATGAGAGCCTGCTCGCAGGCTAGGAAACAAGGTGACCTAATGGTTTAAAACACACTGGACTCTGGATTGAGTGGTAGACCTGGGTTCTAGTGCTAGCTGGGGTAACCCAGGGGGGGGGGGGGGGACTCTCATATAAAAGTGATGGGGGTGATCGTCGGAAATTTTGAAAAGAGCCCCATAAAAGGTACCAAATCTCATTTCGTGGGTGTGGCTCTAATTCATTTTTACCCCTAAGAGGTACCAATAATCTAAGACAAAACTAGTTCCTGTCATATTTTTCCCCGCTTAATACCCTAAAAGGTACCGGAATAACTCTAACGGTGGTCATTTTAGATTTTAACACCCCTAAGCGATACCAAACCATGAATTTTAACCCCACGATCACCCCCATCATCTTTATATGGAAGTTCCCCCCCTGGGTAGCTGAAGTCATGTACATGTATAAGACACGTGTACTAATTTTATGGGTCTGAAATAGGGTATCGATTTTTGGGTCAGGTCTGAAATAGGGTATGGAAAATCACATATTTTGGTCTGAAATAGGGTAAGGGTTTCAAGAAGCGGGCCGCACACCCCCACCAAAAATTTCAGGGAGTACCCCCCACCCCCCCCCCCCCCCCACCCCGGGGTCTGTTGTCACTGGTCTGTATTATGTTCATATCTTACCTTGGCATGTCTTGACATCAGGTCCAAGTTCAAATCCCGAGGAACAAAGGCATTGATATCCACCAATCAGATCCAGGCATGTGTGACTGCATCCTCCATTATCTACCAGGCATTCATTAAAGTCTGTAAAAGGTGAAAAAATAGATCATTGCCACAAATACCGATGTCCGCATTAAGGCGAAGTATGTACATGTACATATAATACATGAACAGGCAACTTTTTCTTGCAAGCTAGTTCATAGGAAACCCAAGCATTGTTGCATGTAATTACACACTGTATATTGTGCAAGTAGACCCAATTTTGTTTTTGTTGCAGCAACTTGGGACACGGGTGGTACTACAAGCAACAATGCTTTTCAACTCATAATGCAACCTCGTCCCCAGAGTCTTCTCCGCTTCCAAGATGGCGGGTGGGCACGAAGAAGACCCTGGCAAAGAGCAGGTCATGTGTCTCCAAAAATATTGGAGATTTTGATTGTTTTCAAAACGGCGGCGGGCTCGCGATTGGCTAATTTTGTGGTCACGTGACCTGCTCTTTGCCAGGGTCTTCTTCGCACCCACCCGCCATCTTGAAAGCGGAGAAGACTCTGGGGAAGAGGTTGCTCATAATGCAACACTGTTGTCCAGATTATTATTAAGTTGCAAGTTAGAGGTTGGCCGTATTACCTGGCCTTTAAGGGTCACATCATCAGCCAACCCAATATTTTGTCATGCAGGACACAAAAATATTGGACAGCTACATGTAGCAGCCCCTCACCTCCACCACCTTTAATTAAAACTGGCAATTACCTGCTCCTGGTTGCCGATCAGGATGATAGATGTGCAATGCCGTAGGCCTTGTCATACCGCCAGTGATGCTGACACGATCATCACCAGCATCCTTGTTACAGTGCTCAATGCTGTGCTGCTGCCAATCACTCCAATATATCCTGTCGCCAATTGCGTCAAAGAATAGGGATGATAAAGCCGGGTTTGATCGATTAGAGCCCTGCGGTTCTGACCATCCAAATCTGATTTCTCAATCTTATCTGTATTAGCATCTGCCCAGTATAGCATCTTGTCAACATAGTCTAAAGCGAGACCATTTGGCCATACAATGCCTGAATTCACTAGCACTTCTTTCTGTGTCCCATCACTCAATTTTGCTCGTAATACTTTTGGTTCACTTCCCCAGTCTGTCCAATACACTTTGTCGTCTGCGGGATCAAGAACAATAGCTCTAGGCTTGTCATGCCCAGTAGCAATTAGTGCCTGTCGCTGCGTGCCATCTAGATTAATGACCTCGATGATTTTCTTATTAGTGTCTGTCCAAAACAGCTTGCGACGAGTCCAGTCAACTGCCAAGTCTTCAGGTATTCCCAAGTCTTCCACTATAAAATCTTCAATATTCCCAGAATCAAGGCCATTATTTATATGTACCCTTTGAATTTTTTTCACACCAATGTCTGACCAATAGATCATCTGCGTTTTAATGTCAAAATCCAAACCAACAACATTTGTCAATCCACGAACAATGTAGTTATATCCAGTGCCATCGAGGTTCACTCGACGGATGTCCACTGTGTTACCGAAAATGATAAAGGGTCTGGGCTGATGGACTTCGTCAATTCAACCAAACAAATGAAAACTGAAAGAAAACGTCAATAAACTATATCAATATAGACATAATTTTTTCTAATTCTAAACACAATCACCCAACCATCCATATCTAATCTAACATCCATATACATATCCATTTCTAAGTACAGTTCATCCATACATGTATCTAGGTACATCGTAGTGATTTATCCAGTGGATAGTGTAATATGTGGTTCCAGAAAATATCCATACCCTCTCATGGAAGGGTTTTTGGTTTGAACCCCCACCCCCCTGGAATTTCCAGTTTAGCTTTTGAGACCCCGGGTGCTTTCCATTATATGAGACCGACTGGTCAGGGACCGCTTGGACCAACCACTGGAAAATGGAACGACATTTTCCGATCGAAGCGACCGACCGAACGGAATGCCAGTTCTCTTTTTTCAAACCATCATGGAGGACGTCGTAGTTGTCGTAATCGGCTTCCTGTTTGCAAAGATTCTGAGGAATCTGAAATCGTGAATGATGTCATAGAGGCTGGTGACGCTTCGTGCTTTATTCGGAGACATTTAAATCGAGTAATAGGCTAATTTTGAGGCTATATACCTTT
Source organism: Desmophyllum pertusum (assembly GCA_029204205.1). Lineage (NCBI taxonomy): Eukaryota > Metazoa > Cnidaria > Anthozoa > Scleractinia > Caryophylliidae > Desmophyllum > Desmophyllum pertusum. Next base: position 341,145 of record MU826363.1, read on the forward strand.
GTAATCCGGTTTTGTATTGCCCGAGCGAATTCCAAAGTCATTGTAGAGTTACTCAAGGCTCATATGAACAGCTCTGCCGGGAAGTTGTAATACAGGCCGAATTGCGATGACTACCAGAGCGAGAGAGCATATTCTGGTGCTGAAAAATTTGCATATACTACACTGATATAATGAGTCGCTTCCCATACTTTCCTCCATGATGAAAAATATACAGCAGCGGCACTGGAGACGAGAATTTTGGAAAATGGAACGGTAAATTTCGGTCTGACCGGTCCGACCAATTGGTCCGGTAATTTTCCACTTGGTCCGGACCATTCCATTAAATTTCCAACCGAAATTTCCATAAATTTTGGCATAATGGCAAGCACCCCCCCTCTCCCCCTCGGAATTTCCAATGACCTTCCTTGGGGTGAGTATGGATATTTTTTGGAACCGCACAATCCATCCTTTGAACAACCGTGCCATGGCTCAACAATCAAATGCCCAGGGATGAACATGTCTGATTGTTTTTATAAACTAGCTGCCACTAAAAAATATATGTACATGATGTTTGATTATTGTTCATCAGATGTTGATGGATAGAAATGTTTAATTATTTAGCCAGAGATAAATATTTACTGAACTGCAGTGTACTGATAGGCTAAAAGACTACAATGTTTCGGATAATGTAAATAAAATATTTTACTCACCAAAGCAAGTAGATAATCCAGTTAGTAACCTCCAAATATGAACCCGGAAGAAGATCATAATTGCACAGAAATTGAATACCTAGAGCAGATTTCAAGATTTTTTGTGAGTTTTGAAGAAAACGTTTTACAATGTAGCAGAAATCTACTTAGTCGTAGCCTGCGTACAGACGTCTCCTTAGTCGACACGAAGAAACAAAGAACCATTGGATTGTACTTTGCGAACAATAGAATTGAACACAAAGACAACGACGTGGAATCCCCTCATTCCTCTAATAAAATACGCAGCAGAAAACGCAGTGCGCTATTAAATTATTGCAAGGCAATAATAAAAAGATCATTAAAATTGAGTTTCCGCAATCTGGTGAAAGTTATTTGACCTGTAGCTAAATTGTAACCAATTCAAGTTTGTGCACGCGATCCCCAAAAGCTGAAGATTTGATAGAGCTCAGTTGATCTGATAAAACAACGATCTACAAAAAGATCTATAACTTCTAACCTAACAACAGAAGCTATATCCTATGTTTTAATTCTTTTGAGGAAGCATGCCGTTTTATGTCATTAATTTTTTATATGTCGTGGGGCAATATCATTTATTTTGCAAATCATTCATCCATTCATATTTTCCGCCGAGAAACTTCCTTCACTTAAATTCGCTTATAAAACTACTGCAGCAAATTTTATACATGCACAAAATAGACCGCGTCTAACAATTCATCTTACATTGGCCGTAGTAAAACAGTCAAAAGATAACGCACTGATCATATCAATAAGTCAGAAAAATATGCGGGAAGATCGTGTACGTAGCTAAACTACATGTAGACAAATCATTGCACGGTCGGTGCCAAATAAACAAATAAACTTACCGACGAAACAGACAAAATACCGCAGCTTGTTCAACTCCAAAAAGTAATTCTTCTGTCAGGCTGAAGATAACGGTGAGTTTGGCTCATTTGTAGTGCAAAATCCATTATCTGCAGGTTGTTCTTCGCTGGAAACCGTACCAGAATAAGTTGACAAGCCAATGTTTTTGCGTTCTCATGTTGTCGACCACTTGACAAAGACAAAACAACAAAGCGATCAGCCACAAAAGTAAACAAAATGCTAAACAAAGATTAATTCCCAGCGATGATTGGTTCGTTGGTCACTGTTCTTTGATATTGCACCGCCTTCTTTTGAACTTTCAGGTTGCAAACTGCTGCAAAATAAAACGCTACAGAAGACAGAGAAGAGCTCACCAAAAAAATATTGAAATCCCGCGTTCTTAGAATCCGAACGTAGATTCGTAAACGTACGGTGATCTTCGGTAAAAAGTCGGAGATCAGTCGGAGATCAATAAACGGCTGGGCCTGGGGACTAGCAAGAAGATGTGAAGCTTTTCAGTCTTCAGACTCAGCACGCTCAGTCTTCCACTAAAAGGTAGGTTAATTATAGAAAACACATCGTCAATCAGCGGACAATAATGAATTTTCAGCTAAAAAGTTGCACATTCTATGATGGCTAGTTATCCTTGAATACAGTTGAACCGGGGTTGACCGCGTTTTTATTTACAGTCTTAGGCTATGTTCACACTTGGTGCCCGAGCACTAGTGCCTGGGCACTGGCACAAAATGGTGCTGTGTTCAGACACTGATTACCCAAGATATCGACATGTTACCTTGTGCCCGTGCCCGAATTCTGGCGTGGGTACTTGAAAAAAGGTGTGTTCACATTTGTGTTGAGCGAGAATCATACTCAGGCACCGTGCTTGGACATCAAGTGTGAACGTAGCCTTAGGGCCTGTTTACATGGAGGGAGGGTGACCCGGGTACCCGGGTCACCCTCCTAGCTGGGCTACCCTGGGAAGGCCAACTTTTCATACATTTCTTTACAAAGCACACTGAAGTGTTTACATGACAGACAGGGCCACCCGCCTACCCGGGTCACCCTGTCTGCTTGCCAGGGTCACCCGGTTAGGCGGGCTATCTTTTCTGCATGTAAACGGTCAAACCCGGGTCACCCGCCTAGGCGGGCTATCTTTTCTGCATGTAAACGGTCAAACCCGAGTCACCCTCCTAGGCGGGCTATCTCTGTTGACTTGGAAAACCCGCGATAAAAACAGCAAAATCGCCGCCATAGCCTTTATTCTTGCTGCCATGTTTGTTATGTAGTGCTTAATAAATCGCGCTGTTGCAATAAAAAAGTCCGCCAAAACATGAGCCCGCCAAAACAAGAGCCCGCCAAAAAAGATAGCTCGCCTATATGATAGCCCGCCCTAATAGCCCGCCCATGTAAAGGCGGGCTATGTTTTAGCCCGGCTGGGAGGGTTACCAGGGTACCCGGGTCACCCTCCCTCCATGTAAACAGGCCCTTATACTGATATTGGGACTTTGATAGCTGATAGGGATTCGACTGTATTTCTACTCAATTCTGATTTCACTATTAAATTTTGGCCTGCACTGTGTAATAACCCAAATAACAGCTGAAAAGTGTAATCATTTTATTTTAGAATGGTGATGTCCAATTTAGCTATAAAGTAGGGGGAGGGGTGGGTTGGGAACCTGGGCGTAAAGGTGTCAGGAAGTCTATGGAAGGAAGGAAGTCTATATAGAGGGGGTTCAAAATTACACACAGTAGATATTACATGTGACGGCCGTGTAGGTAAATAGAGACATTTAGCTGACATGTCCAACACAAGTTTCATTTTGAAACAACCAGATAATAGTCTTATTGTGATCCTGCTGTTGCAAGATTTTAGTTTCTGGCCGTCACGCCCGATCTCACCATTGTATAAAACAGACACGTCTGTTGTCTATTCTCATATCCAGACCTCAATTATCATCATCATCATGTAATCTGATAGTTTCCTTCTTCACGTAGATGATCAACATTGATGTTTACTCTGACCTGTCTTGCCCTTGGTGTTATGTCGGCAAGAGACGACTTGACAAAGCCATTCAACAGTTCACAGAAGCCAGTATCACTGTGAACTGGTATCCGTACATTATTGACAAGAATACAGCTGAAATGGGTGAAGATTATATGGCGTACAATACAAGAAGGTAAGCTCATTATATTGATTTATTAACTGTCTGATTTCCAGTCAGTTAGCCAGCGTGATAGATAGACAACTAGGCAGATAGACATACAGTGAGATTACTGATAAAAGTATAGACTGGTACTGGACACTTTAAAGCAAAATAAGTCTTTTGAAGTGAGTTTTGTGAATGTTGAAATATTGTGGCTAAGATGTTGCATGGATAAAACCAACACTGTATTGGGGGTGGGGAGGGGGAGGTGAAGATAAAGATCATTTGTTAGTGAAAGGTGAAGTGTCCCATTACTTTTAACTAGGATTGCAAAATATTATGCAAATTATGTTGCAAAAATTGTTCCTCTTTCTCCTGCCCTCTCTTTACCCACCTCCCGTAGTCTTCCCCGCCCAGTTTACTCCGCGGGTTCATGTTCCCCCATACTTTAGGGAGGTAGGCAAAACTGATCTACCTACTGATTGATTGACTGATTGATTGATTGATTGATTGATTGATTGATTGATTGATTGGATTGATTGACCTACTGATTGATTGATGGACGGACAGATGGACGGATGTACAGACAGACAGACGGATGATTTGATTGTTAATTTTTTTCAGGTGGGGAGGTGACGGGTGGACACGGTCACTAAGAAAAGCAGGACAACAAGATGGATTAGAATTCAAGAAGTGGAGAACATGGCCTAACTCTTTACATGGCCACCGCCTCATTCACCTGGCTGGGACGCAGAAAGGACCTGAGGGACAAGGAAAAGCTAAAGATCTTCTGTTTCGTATGATTTATGAAGATGGCAAGAACGTCAGTGATGTTGACACATTGATTTGATGCTGCCAAAGAGCTTGGCCTGGAAGGAGGCGAGGACTACCTCAAGTCGTCGTGTGACATGGATTTGGTTTTATCTGAAGATTCTCGGCTAAACTCAAATGAAGATATCTGGTGTGCCGTTTTTTTGTTATATCTGGTGACGATAAAAACAAGAAAATAACTTTGTCAGGGGCCCAAGGAACAGATCAGTTTTTAGCAGCATTCAGTCCATGTTACCAAGTAGTCCGGGTCCTTCGAGTGTGATGACCCCATAACAGCAGTAGTTTACCTGAGTGATTAAATCTGGTATTTTCAATAACCTATGAATAGGTTCCTTGGTGGGGATAAGGGCAAAAAGAAACGGTGTGTGCGAAGAGAGCCGCAGGGGAGACTGGGAGGACTTGCTTTTCTCTTAACTCGTAACTAGAGAGCCTGTCCACAGGCTAGTATTTCCATAGAAGATCAGTTAATGTAAAATTATAATGACATGTGGTTGTTTCCTTCCAACCTCCAGAAAAAAAGGTCAAAGATATTTATAAGGTTTGTTTAGTTAAAAAGATTTCTCGTATTCAAACAAATTAACCAACCTGGGCCGGGTTGTTCAAAGGATGATTAAGCTAATCCAGGATATAGCGTGAATATTGATTCAGTTTTTGAAACTTTTGCAGTGAGGTTTTCTGTTTATAATTTTTTTGTCCTTCAGTTTTTGACTTTGAGTAATCTCAAACTCTACAAAACATTAGCAGTGAAAAACACTTTTATACAAGATAAATTCAAACCTAGATTGACTTGTAATCCAAGATTAGCATTAATCGGCTTTCGAACAACTGGGCCCTCGGGATAATAAGAGCTAGAAGTCAGCGATAAATAGGCCTGATTTTCTGTAGTCAGATTGGGGTAATTTAGTTTGAGTCTGAAAGTAAACACAGGTTTTCTACAAAATGAAAATCAGTCCTCTGTTTTGCTTTGTTTTGGAAAACGAGGGTGTTTATTGATATTGCTGACAGCCATTTTATTGTAACAATAATTTGTTACTTAATTTACTAAGAGAAAAGGTGTTGAACAGAGTTTTAAATTAATTTTATGTAGACAATGAATTAACACTATGAGCTTCAAGAAAGTAAAAAACTTTTATTATGGATGCTATTTTTTTCTGGTCTCTTTCCCTCCATGAAAATTTTGTGGCGGAGCTTTTTTCTTATCAGTCTTTACCCGCCTCGCGCGGGAACACGCGGGAACACGCGGGAATTCTTCTAGTCCGACCACTAACTTGTCTCGATTCTGCGTGAGCCATGCCAGCCATGCGTTCTTCATTTAATCAATGTCTGTAGTCTTCGGCTGTGGTCTTTCGTCCGTGGTCCTGTAGTCGTCGTCGTAGTCTTGTAGCCCCGAGCAAGCGGCTTGGATAAAGGCATATACCGTGCACGTAGGAAATATGCCCTGATCGAACGCGAAGCACAAGGCTTGCGTACGATCGAGTTCACTGTCGCATCCCACTTCCGCCTGCATGGTCTGGGGCCAAGCGGTTTGGGGAAGGATGAAGGAGTGGTGCGAGGCTTCGCGCTTGATCAGGACATGTTTCTCTCGTGCACACGGGAAACGTACCCTGATCCAGCGCGATGCATGAGGCTTCCGCCACACAAGTTTCCTGTCGCCTCCCGCACCACCTTACTTCATTCGACCCCAAACCGCTTGGCCCCAAGCAGCCTTGTAGTCATTGTCATGTCCTTAAAGAGGGGCCACCTTGTTCTTTCTAAATAATCTAAACCATCGGCGGAAACTTTGCTCGCGCCCTTCTTCCCGTTTTTGGTACTTTCCAAGGCTGCGGAGTTCTCAAGATCTTCGCCCCGAGTCACTGCTTGAACTGTCAAATGAAGACGATGTAGATGAATAGGATGTTGTTGTCTCTTCGTTGTTCTCACTTTCTGGCGTTTGTTGAACATCTACGTCAGGGTGGTTAGTGTTTGGTTCGTCAAAGTCTTCACTCGACGAGCTTGTGGAAACGGTCCCACGAGTTAGTGCCGCTAGAACAGCTAGAAGTTCCCATCTGCCCATTATTCGTGTTCACCGAGATTTGATTTTAACTCCTTTGTAGGGATGGCCAGTGTTCGGTTTCTCAAAACTCTTCCTCTGAAGTTGTAGATGTACTGTCCCATGAGATGGTGCTAGAAGACCCAGTTTCTCTCGCCCATCTGCTCGTCTGAGGTTGATTTAGGACGACCACCTCTTGGTTTCTCAAACTCTTCATCTGAGCTTGTTGTAATGCTCCCCCATGGGGTGGTGGAGGAAGGTTTTGGTATAGCGCCCATCTGCCCGCTTTTCGCACTCACGGATTTTGATTTAACCCTCCTCTTGGGCGGCCAGCGCTTGGCTGCTCATCAAATTCTTCATCCGACGTTGAACTGCCCCATGGGGTGGTGGAGGAAGGTCTAGTAATCGCGCCCTCGGAGGCTGAGTTGGGACGGCCAAGATCTTCCTTCGAGGTGTTCACGCCCTTCTTGTTGTTGTTCACTCTTTCACTCTTTTCTGAGGCTGAGCTTGTACCTGGTTCCTCCTCAAGATCTTCATCCGAGGTTATGGCCGAACTACTGTCCCAAGAATTGGCGGTGGACGATCGCGAACTGGCTGGAGTGCAGCTACTGGAGCTATTATTGGAGCTGCTGTCACGCAAATCTTCCACGGCCACGTCAAATATTCGGGCAATGTTTCGTCCGGTGGTAGAACCGCGTCAGGGCTGCTAGATTCCTGTTCCGCCTCTATCTTCATTGAAATTTTTAATCTTCTTCACAAGTTGTACTTTGTGGGCGTGCATCTCCTCCTCAAGGCTGGCGCGTTTCTTTCTCATGAGCGGGCGCCGTGGTTTTCTCTCAGCACGCTGTTCTTTTCCTTGAGCTTTTTGGAATGCACCTGTTTACATTTCGAAGGGCGTGGTGGTGGCAGAGTAACATTGGGTTCACTCTGGAGTCCGGATGGTCCGGGACGCTCCTTCTTCGCCCAGTTGCTGGATTCCCCATCACCGTTGTTCCCTTTTTTGAAAAGGTTCTCTACTGGCCCAGCGGACTCCTCCACCGGTGCTAATACGGCATGATTTTGCTGCACCAGTCCATGACGTTGGATGGTTCTAGTTGCGCTTCTGGCCGGTCCGTGATGTTGGAGTGTTTTAGTTGCACTCCTGGCCGGACATGACTCCAAAGCGTCTTCTTGAGGACGGGCATCATCACTCTCGTCTTCCCACGGATATAAAGACGACGACGTATCTGATGTATATGATGATGACTCGTCGGCCGCCATATATATTTCGAGGTCTTCACTGCTTGAAGAGCTCAAGACACTGGAGCTGTCGCCGTGGTCTGACTGCGACTGAGATTGACATAAACCTGCATGTGATGTGCAATTGATGTGGATCGCGAAGACAGGCGTTTCTTCTCTTAACTCCTCCTCACTTTCTTCCTGTTTCTTGAGTTTTCCGACTTTCTCGATTGTGCTATTTGAGCAAATAACTGAATTACAACTCCCCATTGTAGCGGTAACTTGTCTCAAAAAACAAACTCCTTCTGTTCGATTGATTGTGACGCGAAGTTTATTAGCGATTGACGTGTTCCTGATTAGTTGCACGTGCGCGCGCAAATAAGGCGCGCAGCCTCGCTTTGGATTCTGTATGTATGTTTTATTTTCTGTTTCGTTCCTCGAGCTCCTTTCTTATCTTTCAAATTTATTCCAGATCTAGATTTTTGTCCCGGCGATTTCGTGAACAAAATATAGCATTCAGATCATTCCTTTCATCAATTCTTCTGCGAGAAAACGCGGGCCTTTATCCAAATCTCTTGCGCGTCGCCAGAGCTAAACCGTTTGGCTTGCTAGCCTGCAAGCTCTCTTAGGGATGGGGGAGGGGGGGGCGCTAATGCTCAAATACCAGCTTTCCAAATTTTCACTAAGCATTTCAAAGGACGGGTTTCTATCATATGGAAACAATCATGAAAGTTTGGGAGAACTTGGATTAGCTGTGGAAGCAAAAATTTACGAAAAGCTATACAATCTGGGGCTTGTATAGTCTCCTTCACAGCCCGCGTTATATGGCTCATTACGCAACGATCTCCTCCCCTACAATCGGCTGCGAAGAATACTAGGGTTCGCGGGAATAGTATACGAGTGCCTTCCGTTCAGTCACATTTGCAAGACTAACATACATACCATATTTCCTCGATGGCGCTTATTTCAAATTTCCTCGTCATTCAGTGTGGGTTTTTTTAAGGAGAGGATTGGGTTTATATTTTTTTTAAATTTCATGCATGCCTCTGTGGCTGCTGTGGGTAAGTGCCTCAACCTTGTTCCCAGAAGAGAGACCCTAGGAACGATGTTGATCGGTTGATACGGTCTACCCAGTTTATTTTATTTTTCACGAATAAATCAGAAGCAAGACTGATGACTCTTCGATCTTCATCTTGAAAAGCAACAAGTCAATGGACTTTGCCGTGCGGTGAAACAATAGCAAACAAACCTTGAGCTCAAGATCCTTTTGGGCGAAAAGATTTCGGGTGCAGACACAATCTCGTACCCGGAGCGCGCCTCCCCCTAGACCAGCGGTCGAGAAACGAGAGGCACTGGGAGCTACGATTTTAGTCTTTTTTCTCATTGGCTGACGGTTTGAGCATGAGCAATGAGACCGGAAGTTATCAATCACGTACCCCCTAGTTATTCGAACAAACATGGCGGACAAGTAAAGTGTTTCGATCGGGTTCTGGGTACGAGATTGGTGCAGACACCAAGCTTACCCCAGGTCCTCTCGGCATTCAGATCCAAATGGCCGCTCCTATGGTGATATGGTGATATGGATTTCGACCTTCGAACGATTATCCGCTGTCCATGGACACTGAGATCGCTGGGTTATGTTCGAGAAACAAGTTTGGGAAAAATAAATATGGGTTATTGACCAAGCGTGAGGTCAAGATGGCGGGTATTGGCCAAGTTTGTCTTTTCTTGCCTTGGCTCGGAAAGATTTTTCTTCGTGCAAATTAAGAACGAAAAAGCTTTTTGAACCGGCGTCAGTAAAAAGTTTTCTTGTGGGAACACAGCGGGCCATCCCGAGCGGTCAACATGGCTCCAACTTGACCGCGCGGGTAGCCAATCAGAGCACAGGATTTGCTTCATCTTGTTCACTCATAGAGCCAGCCATATAATAAACCAATTTATCAACGGTCGCCCGTCTAAATGACTCATGAAACATATTTAAAAAAGTAAAATATATTTCACTTTTGCTATTTACAATTTTCATTTTAATAAAAAAAGTACAATTCTAAATTAGATCTAATCTCATTTCATTATAATCACATTCAATTTCTCTGTCTCGATCCCACGACAACCTAGCATTGGTAATTTGAATTCCATTAAAAAAAATATATTTATATTTACACGAGAAATTATTATACAAGAATCCGCGATATCCACATCTGGACAATCCAAGAACAAAGAGAAGACGAGTTGAACTTTCTAGTACTTGTGCTAAAAGCCTTTTCGCTTTAGTGTTACAGTGAAAAAAAAGTGTTACAGTGTACTTTCCTGTTAGTTATGCGCCTGTCGTGAAAGCGGTTATACCACAGAAGGCAAGAATTAACTAACATTTCGTCACGAAAGTCACGCAATATACGAGACTTAGCCTTTTCGCTTGAGTGTTACAGTGTACTTCATGTTAATTATGCACCAGTTGCGACAGCGGTTAAGGTTATTCCATCGAAATAGAAGTTACACTGGGAAGTTTCTGAAACTTTCCCTAGTTGAACATTGTGATGCAATGTTTCAAAATATAGAATAAAAAGAATAGGTCACCAGCCCCGCGAAAGAGATATAATCGACTGAAAATACCTCATAATTCCTTACAAAATCAACCAAAAACACGTATTTTTTCACGTTTTCAGCGATTATTAATTTTTCTGCACTGAGAATAGGTCTATACTCCTTGTATAGAAAGAAGATGATTACTCGACTTAAATATGCGAAAAAAAATGATAGGTCACCACGCTCGTTTACGAGAAAACGATCATTTACCTCTCTGGCGGGCATAGCCATAAAGAAAAAGCCGCCATGTTTTTAATGTGCGCGCTAATTACGCGCGAAATTATGCGCAGAAAGGATGCGCAGTGCAATACTAAGGAATGACCTTAAATTACAGACGGCATGGCAAGAGTTAATTAAAGTCACGCAATATGCCTGGACCAATCGGACGGATCAACTAAAAGATCTACAAAGGTCTACAAAGTACGGATGGATGTGATGTAGAGTAAATGGATAAAGCCATGTATAATTATACGAAATCTCAAGCTTTAAGCGTGATTGTGAACTCCTGAAAAGATCCACTGGGGACTTACTGAACACTATACTATCCCTGCTACTGAAGTAACCAGCCTCATTCTCACTGTTGTAAGCAAACAACAGTCACGCAGGATACGCACAGAAACCTTTGAACTGACTTACGTACACTTATACCGGCACTAAATAATTCTTATATCGAATCGGATTTTAGACCATATATTTATATTCGAATGTTTGAATCTGCTTCATTCGGCTACTCTCGGTTATTCTCGGCTACTCTCGGTTATTCTCGGCTACTCTCGGCTATTCTCGGCTATTCTCGGCTACTGTCGGTTATTCTCGGCCACGGAATAATACGTCTTGGGATGAGGGATTTGATCTTGCTTACATCGGCGGAATTGTTATAATCGTCCAATCATGGCTCTGTGATGAAGTCACATGACAACAAAATTCCCGCCGAGTTGCTTGCAGCAGTTAACTTAACGGAAGACATACGACGAGCTGTGTTTGAGTTCTTCTCTTGACACAATCTGCCCCGTTGTCAAGATGTCAATTCTCCTTACTTGTCTCCATACATTTCGTACCAGTTCTAGTTGTAAGAATTTGATTATCTATCAAGACAATGGTGACCAGGTCCGTTTTTCTCATGACTTACAAGCCTGACATGGGAGTGACACTGTGCGGAGAAATCAAATGTTGATCATTGTTCTGACCGCTACAGCTTCACAATTTTTCCAGTCGAAGTACTCCTTGTTCCTCTACCTGACCAGTTCCGTCGAAATTTCGGCGATTCTTTCTCGGTCTTCTTTGGCCGGTAAGACGAGCTCGCGCGCTTAAACGGCAGCGGAATAAATATTTTGCCAGCTGCCGCACCAGACAGAGAACTAAGGGAAGACGAAAGAGATGTAGACGAAGAAGCGACCCTCACATCTTCGGTGCTGGAGCTGTGAGGCAGTGGTTTGATTGACGCGAGAGACCCTGAGCGATGAGTCTTTTGCTCTGTTATGGGTTCACCGTACACTTCCACAACCGCTTCCAAGAACTTCACGAAGAGCTGCGCACGATTTGCCTGGCCGCTTTGTTCCTGGAAAACAAGAGAGATTGTTTTGCTGATTAGTGACTACTGTCCACATTGATTTACTGCACAACATAAAGAGAGAATCTTTGACGTTATACAGTTTAACCTGTCTACAACGGCCACCCGGGGCAGAATTAACTGGTCGTTGTAGACAGGTGGCCGATGTAGGGAGGCTTCAATAAGATTAAAGTGTATGGATTAGCGCACGGTCGGGACGAAAAATACTGGCCGTTGTAGAGAGGTGGCCGTTAGTGGAGGTTCGACTGTATATCAAACACGAGAGATAGTGTTTCATCCAATTTCCAAACACCGAGAACAGAGTTGAAAATACAACGCGCAGCGGAGTATTTTTGACGAAATTCGAGGTGTTTGGAAATGCGATGAAACACTGTCTCGAGTGTTTGATATATCTTCTCAATCGAAACGAAAACTAAGAAGTAAACGGAGAAATAAAATCAAAAGTCGCAGATATCCAAACCTCCGTCATGATTTCCTATGTTTTAATTTTATGAATTTGAGAACTGTGGGTCAAGCGAGTTTCATTGCTTCTTTTCACTTTGATTTGTTGACAATGACAGAGCGATTTCAAGATCATGAAACTGTTCAAAACCAACGTTCATGAAATTCCAATTAGAGAAGAATAAGCGGCATTCAAGGTTACTGGTTCCTACATAATTTCAACATCTTCAGCAAATTTTAAAACCAGAACGAAGCATAAATCAAGTAATTCTTACCTTGAACTTTGTAAAATGGCTGAAACCTGAAAATCCGAACGCTGAAAAAGAAAAGGAATAATAAATTAAGGGACCAAAAGCAACTGCGGATCATTTCTTCACTCCAAACTCAATCCGTAGCAATAAGATTTTAATTCTACACATCACTTGTCACTATTCGTCGCTCGCATGTGAGCTAGCATTACACGAAAGCGCTCGTAAATCCGCGGGGGCTTACAAATATGAAAAGTGTCACTGGTCCCACTTAGATGAACATCTTAGCTGCATGGTCAGGCCAAACGGCGATTCGGATGGTTTAGTTCGAGCGCAGATTACGACGGATTGACACATGAGAAATGTTTCCGTTTCACTCACTTGAGAGGTAGCTGGACTTGACGACAGGATCGTCAGTTTGTTTGACGGCACTCATAGAGTGCACTATTGTCTGTATCGCCTTCAGGGTGGCTACATCGTCTGAATGTCCGATCACAATGGTGAGATCCGAGTCCAACAGATTATAACTGCACAATGACAATAAATAAACTTGGTTAGCAAAGGTCTCCTTCGTAGTCGCAGGTAGTTGCAATGACTAAGAGTCCTTTTAAGCACTACCGATAGCTTTAATAAGAGACAGAGTCTAGACTGGTTAGAAAAATATGCAACAACTATTGGCGTACTCACATAACAGGAAAAACTCCTGGAAACACCAAGCTGGCCTCAGCTAGAACTTCATATAAATACCGTGACTCCACATCACCCGTGATGTGATCCAGCAAAACTGCCTGTCAACAAGATACTGTTTTATTAGTCGTTTGCATTTATATAGAGCATTTCCACATGTATATGTTCAAATGCACTTTACAATTCAACTAAGGGGTGAGATCGAGGCTCTCAGTCCATTCATGATCTCACCCCTGCACTCAACCCATGGATACATGTGAACAGGTTGTTCCACAACACCGGGAATTACGTCCCCTACTCATTTCGAACAGTGATGTGGTTCCCCTACTCATTTAGTATGAGGAGATGTAGGAGAGAAGGCCAATGAGCCTAGTGACGCGAACTGAGACACCTATGTTATTACGGACAGTGGTGTGGGTCCCTAGCTCATAAATGTTCTCTTTAGATACGCTTAATAAGGACTCTTTCTAAGGTCCCTTTGGTGTCTGTATCAACGGGGTTCGACTATAGTCTCCACGTACCACCAAACTCTCAGAACTGAGATTAAAAGGAATGTATGGAAATCAGTTAGGAGAATCACTATTTCGAACTGGAAACTGAAGGAGTTAATGTGCTGCTTTGCTTTTTAGTAGCAAAGTGGAGGAAATACATTCATTGAGGAACGATTCTGAAACCAGCAAAACAACGACCTTACCAGCGTGGTCAATAGAAGGGCCTGTGTCTGAGTGTCGTTCACAATCCCCGGGTCCAAAAGCATGTTCTGACATTCCGTGGGCCACACAAAGGCCTTGTCGCTTTGATTGTTATCAGTAGTAATAACAATGGACACTTGCTGTTCCGTATTTAACGAGCTTGAACTTCCAGCGATGCCGCTGTCCAGTTTTCCTGGGTAGGGTAGAGTGGGGCTGTCTAGGTTCTTTTGGCACCCGGGCGTAGACTGCAGCGAACTTCTTCAGATACTGGCAATAACGCTGTAACGAATAACGGATAACGAATATAACGCTCTAACGAGTAACGGATAACGAATATAACGCTCTAACGAGTAACGGTTGCGCAAGATCATTCGTACGACAGAGAGCTTCACGAATAAGCAAAATGCAAGGTAATGATTACTGCAACAATTTTTTGAGAGAAAGAAACCCTATTTTGCAATGGCTCCACTATAAAAGGGATGGTACCTCCCACATTTCACACCTTTCGTGTGTGCGAAATGCAAGTTTGTACTCTTGCAGTCGTGGCACGTTGTTGAGTCAAGCGTCCTGCAAACTAAACATGCTTCAAAATCCCATGAAACCAAAATATATCATTAACAAAAATAAGATATAACTTGCTAATGTTTTAACAGAACATTCTTACACAAAATACAACAAATTTTATCAGTAACGGTCGTACAAAAAGCGCAGGTTGTTTGTCAGCTGTTTACGCTTTGATGGTTGATTGACAACTAGGTGTAAGAATGGCCAGGCCAGGCCTTATTACCGGATCTTCTTGTTTAAGGCTCTTGTTTAAGCACATTACATACACTTGTACTGTACATCTTCACAAACAGCTGTGTTTGGTTACACAAGTGATTACCACACTAAACGTATCAGCTAAGTGTCCATGCATAAAAGTCGCCTACGTATTGTCGTTTTAACTTACCAACCAAATATGCGATATTGTCTTTGTTGACTACAAAGGAACCGCGGCTGCAATGGGAATGAGAATCTGTAAGTTTCACCGATCAAGTATGCTTGATTAATGTTATCGACAAGATATAACATGATGACAGATGTAGAATTGAAATGTTGTGCAATACCCAGCATGTTTGCCTCGTAATATCATTGCTAAATCCAACTACGAAATGGTTGACTCTTGACGATTTTAGCATGATTTTGAGAGCTCAATATAACATAACTAGACCATTAGACACCTAGCAATAATGGTTTGACTTGCTAATTAGCAGAACAGCACTCGACAAATGGAAGAAGCCCACTAGAAAGTGAGGACAGCTAACGATGGCGAGGATGGAATTGGATTACACTATCAGTGATGGCTAAACTTGAAAACACGAGGCTTACGTGTAGGAAACCCAGTAACAATAGTTAATGTTGTAGAACAGTACTCGACAAATGACAAGAACCCATTAGGAAGTGAAGATGGCTAATGATGACGAGGATGGAATTTGATTACAATACGGACGAACTTGAAAATGTTTTAGAACAGTACTCGAAAAATGCCAGGAACCCATTAGGAAGTGAGGATGAAAGTGAATTACAATATGGACAAACGTGAAAAAGCGAAGCTAACGTTTGCAAGGTTGGCTCGGACTCCTGACATCTTTGTAAGGCCATGTACTTCACATGTTATGAATGAAAGAAACGCTTTAGTGTAATAGTAATGTCATGTTCAATAGAGTACAGTACAAAGTTCATATTTACCTTGTCTTACGTTTGCTTGTGATGTTATGCATCAAGTTCAGGATACGAATGGCTCGTGCGGACGAGGTGGCCTGGGGATGATACACTCCTAAAGAGAAATTAAAATCAGTGAAATTTATAATCCGCTTGGGATTCACCGTTTTTCACTACCCAGTATATTCTGAACCTGTTTATATAGCTCCACCGACACGAAAACAAACCAAGGACTCGAAAAGAATGGAAAACACCCTAAGGGGGCAAGTTCAATACCTTTTACGAGGTGCACCATCAGCGCGAAGTGGAAGTTGTTCGAAAAGTGAAGACCGACGAAATGATCCATTTGTTTACAGTGGAACTCAAGCAGAGGTTCTTCCCGTACCGCCATGAGAACCTTGTCCACCGGCTGGAGAAACAAAATCGAAAGACAGTTACAAGTTATAAACACGTTATATTAAGACGTGTTAAGAGCGAGAGGTAGCGTGGCCGAGTGGTCTAAGGCGCTGGTTTAAGGCACCAGTCATTTCGATGGCGTGGGTTCGAATCCCACCGCTGCCAAAGCAGTTTGTTTTATTTATACTTTTTTTTTATTAATAAAATTGACATCTACTCACTGAGCACGCAGATAATATAGAATACTCTCCCATAGTGGTAGTCAAACTTCTTATACCAACCTCTGACTCGAAGGCGCCATGTGTTTCAAGTGTTATGAGGCTCTGCTCCACAAGAGCCAACCCACAAGGATAAAGTGAGACCTCTGATAGCTGAAAACAGACAAAACACGTACGTTTTACATTTAATACGAGCTGCATTCACCAAAACATTCTAGATGAATTGTCTTTACCTGAAGCACCGCAACAGCAATCCAGAAAAATGCCTTGTGAAACATGGAATCCTGAAACAAATAAAGTATACAATTACATGATGATTATCTTACGTTATATACGAACAAGTTATATTTTGATGCAAGGTATCAGTTGGCAGGCAGACAGTAAGTGTCTGCCAGTCAGTCAGTCAGTCAGTCAGTCAGTCAGTCAGTCAGTCAGTCAGTCAGTCAGTCAGTCAGTCAGTCAGTCAGTCAGTCAGTCAGTCAGTCAGTCAGTCAGTCAGTCAGTCAGTCAGTCAGTCAGTCAGTCAGTCAGTCAGTCAGTCAGTCAGTCAGTCAGTCAGTCAGTTCAGTCAGTCAGTCAGTCAGTCAGTCAGTCAGTCAGTCAGTCAGTCAGTCAGTCAGTCAGTCAGTCAGTCAGTCAGTCAGTCAGTCAGTCCAGTCAGTCAGTCAGTCAGTCAGTCAGTCAGTCAGTCAGTCAGTCAGTCAGTCAGTCAGTCAGTCAGTCAGTCAGTCAGTCAGTCAGTCAGTCAGTCAGTCAGTCAGTCAGTCAGTCAGTCAGTCAGTCAGTCAGTCAGTCAGTCAGTCAGTCAGTCAGTCAGTCAGTCAGTCAGTCAGTCAGTCAGTCAGTCAGTCAGTCAGTCAGTCAGTCAGTCAGTCAGTCAGTCAGTCAGTCAGTCAGTCAGTCAGTCAGTCAGTCAGTCAGTCAGTCAGTCAGTCAGTCAGTCAGTCAGTCAGTCAGTCAGTCAGTCAGTCAGTCAGTCAGTCAGTCAGTCAGTCAGTCAGTCAGTCAGTCAGTCAGTCAGTCAGTCAGTCAGTCAGTCAGTCAGTCAGTCAGTCAGTCAGTCAGTCAGTCAGTCAGTCAGTCAGTCAGTCAGTCAGTCAGTCAGTCAGTCAGTCAGTCAGTCAGTCAGTCAGTCAGTCAGTCAGTCAGTCAGTCAGTCAGTCAGTCAGTCAGTCAGTCAGTCAGTCAGTCAGTCAGTCAGTCAGTCAGTCAGTCAGTCAGTCAGTCAGTCAGTCAGTCAGTCAGTCAGTCAGTCAGTCAGTCAGTCAGTCAGTCAGTCAGTCAGTCAGTCAGTCAGTCAGTCAGTCAGTCAGTCAGTCAGTCAGTCAGTCAGTCAGTCAGTCAGTCAGTCAGTCAGTCAGTCAGTCAGTCAGTCAGTCAGTCAGTCAGTCAGTCAGTCAGTCAGTCAGTCAGTGTCAGTCAGTCAGTCAGTCAGTCAGTCAGTCAGTCAGTCAGTCAGTCAGTCCAGTCAGTCAGTCAGTCAGTCAGTCAGTCAGTCAGTCAGTCAGTCAGTCAGTCAGTCAGTCAGTCAGTCAGTCAGTCAGTCAGTCAGTCAGTCAGTCAGTCAGTCAGTCAGTCAGTCAGTCAGTCAGTCAGTCAGTCAGTCAGTCAGTCAGTCAGTCAGTCAGTCAGTCAGTCAGTCAGTCAGTCAGTCAGTCAGTCAGTCAGTCAGTCAGTCAGTCAGTCAGTCAGTCAGTCAGTCAGTCAGTCAGTCAGTCAGTCAGTCAGTCAGTCAGTCAGTCAGTCAGTCACAGTCAGTCAGTCAGTCAGTCAGTCAGTCAGTCAGTTCAGTCAGTCAGTCAGTCAGTCAGTCAGTCAGTCAGTCAGTCAGTCAGTCAGTCAGTCAGTCAGTCAGTCAGTCAGTCAGTCAGTCAGTCAGTCAGTCAGTCAGTCAGTCAGTCAGTCAGTCAGTCAGTCAGTCAGTCAGTCAGTCAGTCAGTCAGTCAGTCAGTCAGTCAGTCAGTCAGTCAGTCAGTCAGTCAGTCAGTCAGTCAGTCAGTCAGTCAGTCAGTCAGTCAGTCAGTCAGTCAGTCAGTCAGTCAGTCAGTCAGTCAGTCAGTCAGTCAGTCAGTCAGTCAGTCAGTCAGTCAGTCAGTCAGTCAGTCAGTCAGTCAGTCAGTCAGTCAGTCAGTCAGTCAGTCAGTCAGTCAGTCAGTCAGTCAGTCAGTCAGTCAGTCAGTCAGTCAGTCAGTCAGTCAGTCAGTCAGTCAGTCAGTCAGTCAGTCAGTCAGTCAGTCAGTCAGTCAGTCAGTCAGTCAGTCAGTCAGTCAGTCAGTCAGCGTCAGTCAGTCAGTCAGTCAGTCAGTCAGTCAGTCAGTCAGTCAGTCAGTCAGTCAGTCAGTCAGTCAGTCAGTCAGTCAGTCAGTCAGTCAGTCAGTCAGTCAGTCCAGTCAGTCAGTCAGTCAGTCAGTCAGTCAGTCAGTCAGTCAGTCAGTCAGTCAGTCAGTCAGTCTCAGTCAGTCAGTCAGTCAGTCAGTCAGTCAGTCAGTCAGTCCAGTCAGTCAGTCAGTCAGTCAGTCAGTCAGTCAGTCAGTCAGTCAGTCAGTCAGTCAGTCAGTCAGTCAGTCAGTCAGTCAGTCAGTCAGTCAGTCAGTCAGTCAGTCAGTCAGTCAGTCAGTCAGTCAGTCAGTCAGTCAGTCAGTCAGTCAGTCAGTCAGTCAGTCAGTCAGTCAGTCAGTCAGTCAGTCAGTCACAGTCAGTCAGTCAGTCAGTCAGTCAGTCAGTCAGTCAGTCAGTCAGTCAGTCAGTCAGTCAGTCAGTCCAGTCAGTCAGTCAGTCAGTCAGTCAGTCAGTCAGTCAGTCAGTCAGTCAGTCAGTCAGTCAGTCAGTCAGTCAGTCAGTCAGTCAGTCAGTCAGTCAGTCAGTCAGTCAGTCAGTCAGTCAGTCAGTCAGTCAGTCAGTCAGTCAGTCAGTCAGTCAGTCAGTCAGTCAGTCAGTCAGTCAGTCAGTCAGTCAGTCAGTTCAGTCAGTCAGTCAGTCAGTCAGTCAGTCAGTCAGTCATTCATACAGTCAGTCTGTCTGTCTGTCTGTCTGTCAGTCAGTCATTCATTCATTCATTCATACAGTCAGTCAGTCTGTCTGTCTGTCCGTCATTTATACAGTCATTCAGTCAGTCTGTCTGTCTGTCAGTCAGTCAGTCAGTCAGTCAGTCATTCATACAGTCAGTCTGTCTGTCTGTCAGTCAGTCAGTCATTCATTCATTCATTCATACATACAGTCAGTCAGTCTGTCTGTCTGTCCATCTGTCAGTCATTTATACAGTCATTCAGTCAGTCTGTCTGTCTGTCAGTCAGTCAGTCATTCATTCATAGTCAGTCAGTCAGTCATTCATACAGTCGGTCAGTCAGTCAGTCGGTCGGTCGGTCAGTCAGTCGGTCAGTCATACAGTCAGTCAGTCATTAGTCAGTCAGTCAGTCAGTCAGTCATTAGTCAGTCAGTCAGTCAGTCAGTCAGTCAGTCAGTCATTAGTCAGTCAGTCAGTCAGTCGGTCGGTCGGTTGGTCAGTCAGTCGGTCAGTCATACAGTCAGTCAGTCATTAGTCAGTCGGTCGGTCGGTCAGTCGGTCGGTCAGTCGGTCGGTTGGTCAGTCAGTCAGTGTGTCTGTCTGTCTGTCTGTCCATCATTCATTCAGTCATACAGACAGTGAGGCAGTCAGTCAGCCAGCCCATCAGTCAATCAGTTAGTTATTTAGTTAGTCAGACAGTCGGACAATCAGTCAGTCACCTAGTCAGTGAGTGTGTCTGTAAGTCATTCATAACTAAATGAATTTGAATGACTCTCCTTACCTTGTTGAGAATCACCTGTAGTCTTGAGAGACACATGAACGCAGCTTCCATCAACATAAGGTCATTATAAGAACTCAGAGCCTAACGAAAAGAACCATTCATACATCAACAGAGGCGAGGAGAAATAACATTTTTTTATCACTTAACCCTAAATAATTTATCGGCAAGGCAAGCTGAAAAAATAGGTGTAGTACAGAAATAGAAAGAGCGAGATAAAATTAGTAAGTAATTTTGACACCGCTAACTTGTGAGTGAGATTTCATAATTTCATGGCAGTTTGAAAAATTTAGAGGTTTGTATGGATAAAGTTGCTGGATGGTAAGCACCGCCATAAAATCTCACACTTAAACTTCAGTGACCTCAAAATTTACAATCTATCTAATTTCATCATTATTTGTGGCAGCCATTTTGTACAACCTATTTTTATGATCGACAAGGTCACGTGACATGGTTGTATACTGACTCCCTTACCATTATCAACACTTGTAAGACTTTCTGTACGAGCCTGTCGTCTGCTTCTTTACAGATACACCCAAGAACTACCATGGAACGAGGCTGGAGTGCAGGGTTGAAGTCAAAAGCGAAACTGCAGATAAGAAATAAGCAAAATAACACTGGATTGGTTATGTCACCAAAATAGGTGCTAAAAACATAGCCCTTGTAGATGTAAGAGGTAGCGTGGCCGAGTGGTCTAAGGCGCTGGTTTTAGGCACCAGTCATTTCGATGGCGTGGGTTCGAATCCCACCGCTGCCACAAGGTTTTTTTTTTTTTTACCAAAATGTAGGAAGCGAATAATAGGTCATTTCATACACTCTCTAGACGCTTTAGAAGAAGCTACGTAAACGCTAAAGTAACGACCCTCCCCCGACAATAGCGACCTCGAATATAGTTTGACTTTCTGAGGACAATACATTACTCTGTTCTGATGTAATTTTTGTTTTTAAAGTTTTATCCTGTTCGTTTCCAAATTTTGCTATAAACAAAACTAGAATAAACCCGTTCTTTTCATGTTATATTTATGCTCACATTAAATACGATTGTAGTTAAGGGAAAGTAAATAACGAATCGATTCTCCGAAAGTAGCGACAGGAAACGGCTGCTAAATCCTGAAGTAACCGGTAACCCCCCATCCCCTCCCCTCCCCCTGACACTTCAGACTAGGAAATCAAAATGACTGTAAGGAGTTAGGAAAAACAGTACTTACTTTGACGCCAATTCTGTCCATTTCTTGAGCCATGTGCATTCTGGCAAATCCGTCATACAACTCTGCAGCCCCAGAAAGAAAGTACAAGACAAATTTTAACATGTTTTATTTCCGTATTACATCCCGATCATGGATCATGTTGAATATTTTTTGCAGAAACAAGCCATCCATATATTTTCTATATAT
This sequence comes from Desmophyllum pertusum, assembly GCA_029204205.1. NCBI lineage: Eukaryota > Metazoa > Cnidaria > Anthozoa > Scleractinia > Caryophylliidae > Desmophyllum > Desmophyllum pertusum. The sequence goes on from MU826363.1 coordinate 362,629, forward strand.
TATTTTACGCACGTAAGATAATCAAAACTACGAAGGTTTGTGTCCTACAGTTGCGTGTCAGTTCTCGGATGACTCCAGAAAGAAACACACACATAACATGAATTAGTAAAAATCTACTAGTATACTAATGCAAATAAGACAATCTGATTGGCTGAGCTACTCGTACACTATCAGCCATTAGTGTGCAGTGGCTGGAGGTCGTCTACAAAATTGCGGTTTCTTCTCGTTTCTCCGAAGTTTCGGAAGAATATTTAGAGTTAATACTAGACAATTGTTATGATTTTTACTAAAACAATTACTTAATAATAAGAGGGGCACTTTCTTTTCTCGGTATTTACGCGTGTCCACAGCGCGAAAACTGTGGGCGCATTCTTTTGGGACTATTCCGGAATGTGTTCGTGTTCTTTTGGGTTCTTTTCCGTTTTCGTTCTTTTTCTTTTTCCCGATAGCAGAATGAACGGAATACGGTTTACTCGGAATAGGCAGAAAATGCGTTATTTTGTACTTTGTTGAAAACTTTGCAACAATCGCAACTCGCGCGTACGCAGATACAATAGTTCTCAGGTCACCTCCGCCACTCGTATTCCGTTTTCAGAATATGCGTTCTTTAGGGAATTGATATTCCGTGTATTCTGTTATTCCTAAACCGCAATGAGAATAACCAGAATAGTCCTAAAAGAATGTGTTTCTCGCCAAATTACTCAGTTTCGCTAGCTTTGCGCGAAATTTAATCCTCACAGTCAAGAAAGGCATGACGTTACCTCCATTATTTCCAGTAGTAGGTCAGTGACTGTCTCCATTGCAGTCATGCTCAGTGCTTCTCCTTCGCAGTCCCTCAGTGTGTACCTGCCTTGGTAAGTTGCTTTGAAAGCTTTAACAGCTGGAGTCTTCACTTTGGAGATGCCTTCATGTAATGAATACAATTGCTTGTTATATTAGTTAGTATGTGACAGAATCGCCTTAAGTAACGTGACCTGTCCTAGCCGAGCGTGACAGAATCCCGAAAATAACACGAGCTAGGGCAACGAAGTCGCCTAAAATAGCGTGACCTAGGACAACAGAATCGCCCAAAACAGCCTAACTTACATTGTATACCCCATTCACACCAACTTAACTTGTTTTTTTTTTGTGAGCCTGAATTTAACAGCACTTTGTGGTTTCTATTATGTCAAAAAGTCATTAATAATTCATAAGCGAAATACAAAATAAATGAATGTTTAATGAGTGTCTTTATATTTGATAAAGATACGGCTGAAGTTTTAGCTCAATTTTCTCGTCTAAAGCAAACTAGAATTTCAAGATTAGGATCAAATTGAACAGATTTAGATGGAAGTTTTTGAAGCCGTTTAAAAAACTTGCAGCAGTGTTTTATCTAGCCTGCGTCGCAGACGGACTTGACATTACCGGCGGTCAAGTCCGTCTGCGACGCAGGCTATGTTTTATCAGGTATAAAGACACTCGGTACCTGATAAAACATTGCTGCTGCTCGTTTATTAAACTATACTAAATCTCACAAAGCAAATGTTAGACACAAAACAAGTTTAACTATGGTACACAGTTGTTAAACAATCATGCATATGCCTTGGTTCTGTGCTTCCAGACCTCTGTTACTCGTGCAGCACTAAACAATCACAGCAAACACGCTGGTTTTTCAACCAATCAGCAGCAACACCAAAACCAATCGTGAGTTTTTTAAGCGCGTTTTCCCGCGCTTGGCAAGAATTGCAGCATGGCTGAAGGAACTACCGTGTTACAACTCCAGCTTAGCGGTCAGAATAAAGCGATATTGGTTACGTTGGCCGTCTTTCTCCTCATTAGCAAAAAAATACTGAAAATTCAATTGAGTCTGACAAACTTATAGATACGATAACTGATATCGACTGTGCCATTTACTAACTGAAGCAAATATGAGTGGAATACCGTTACGGAGATATTTCCAGCAAAGACAGCCCTATAGAGGATAAGAATCCTGGACGTCCGATGTCTAGCGCCCTGACTACTTGACTACGCCACCTCCCAGCGAAAACTAGTAAGTAAGTTAAGCAGGGTGGCCCATTCAGCTCTAGGCTGGTATCCATAGGGGCCCTGTGTCTAAAAAATACAACTTCACTTTTTATTCCACAATGAAAAGCGAAGTGTGATTGGAGAGACGTTTCACTTTGTTACACTTTTTGATTTTATTTTTTTGTTACACTTACCAAACAGAAGATAAAACTTGGGAGATGAGAGCTCTGCCAGCCGCATACGAAGAAGTTTCTGAGTTTCATCTACGAAAACAAAATAAAAAAATAAGTCAATAAATAATTATTTTTCGACGCAACTTTAAAGGAGCTGCAGTACGTCACGGATGGCGCATCTTGAAAAAATTCGCAATCCGTCTTAATCTTCTCCATCCTCAACCATCCTTATTCCTGTTTGGTTTATTATCATCTATTTGGTGTTTTTCTACCTCAGTAAACTATTATTTTGAGGCTTTCTTCAATTTGAAGGTGATTTTGAACTAGAACTTCTTCATATAATAGGTACCAAAGTACCACTAAGCACTGTGAATATCTTAACACTCACTCACCACTAAACTTGATACTTGAGCAGGTACAGAGTGACTGGATGATGTTGATAACCAAACCATGGATAGAGGCGCGGATGGTTGGCGGACCAGTTGACACGAGGAGGGTGACGAGATGAAATAAGTAGGGAATGTGACTGGCGACTGGAAAGAAACAAGCGGTATCATTGTTATATTCTTGGTTTGCATCTGACGTCATCAAAATTCTAAAATCTAAACTGTTAATTCTACAAACAAAACATTAATCTCTATGCAAAATTTGGTATCGATTCAATGCTTCGTTTCGGAAATAAAGCATTTTGAAATTTGCGATGCCCCGGATTAACGAGTTTTTGAACTTTCACTAAAACGGGTATTTTATGTCATTTTAAATTTTTTATACGTGATAATAATTTAGAAGTGATATCTAAAGAGTTTTGAAGTGAAAGCTAATGATATTGATGGTAGAATCTACTCTACTTCTTGTACATTTTTATGGCCGCCATGTTGGTGTCCCAAAGAAGGGCACCAACATGGCGGCTGCATACTAAATACTGTAATTTTCAGAAAATTATTTTCGTAATAACTCGGTTATGAAAAATGCTACAAAGCTATAATTTGGACAGAACGTTTCTTTCTTCCTGCTCTATAACTTGTTAATTTTCTGATATTGTTAATGCAAGCGAACAGTTTTGGTAACATTGATGCAAACCACTAATACAATGGAACCTCGATATAACGATACTCGATATAACGATGTTCCCGGTATAACGATCAACATTCGACAGCCCGGCAAATGTTACAGTAAATGTATGGAGAAAACTCCCGATATAACGATACTCGATATAACGATATTCCCGATATAACGATGACAATCTGGCAGCCCAAACGTAAAATTTACCCCGATATAACGATAAAATCAATCATCGCGCGATGAAAAAGGAGGCTTAACACTTGAAAAGATATGACAATACTCCCGGGCAATACTTTTCCTTTATAATTTAGTTCTCATTACATAAGGACTGTAACGTGTCTGTCAACAGCTTGTTACGATAGGGATTTATACAGTACATGAAAAATCAATTATTAACAATACCCCGATATAACAATATTTTTGGTTCTTTTCCTGAAAAATCGTTATATCGGGAATTCGTTATTACGATCTCCCGATATAACGATCTAATTTGGTCGGTCCCTTGGCACATCGTTATATCGAGGTTCCACTGTATATAGTCACAAGCAAATAGAACAGTGTCTTCAAAAATAATCAATTCTGCAAGGTTTGCTTTTAACACAAGTCTTCATCGGGAAGTTCGTTATACGTGGATTACACTGTAATTCCATTCGAAATGTTTCACAAAACAGACGACAAGCAGTATCTAATTTCTCTCATAGATCGTCGAGGGGGAAGCGGCACAGGGGCCCGATTGCCCCTGTGCCCCACAGAGTGTTCAATCCCACCCCCTCCCCTCCCCATTCCCTTCCTTTGAGTACATCTGGATCTGCCACTGAGGAGAGCGGGCTGGTCTTTTCCCTCTATAGCTAGTTTCGCTGTAACAACTACTCGTAGTCTATCACAGAACATTTCTAACAGGATGCAACAAGAAGTATCTCACCATCAAGACAGTCATTGAAGGAAAGCATAAGAAGATATCTTGTGAGGATAGCTATATCATCCCACATGAGGTGCTGTTCAAGGCGAACAGTTGGAGAAATGAAGGTCTTGCTGATGAGCTGCGTGAAAATAAAATGAAACAAAAGAATATAACAATGGGTAGGTAAGGTCCCGGGGGGTACTCAACACAGTTTTATACGGGGGGACTCCGCCACAAGGTCCAAACCTTTACCCTTTTATATATCATTAACCCTTTCATATACCTTCCATAGAAAATGGTACCCTTTTTAAACCTAAATGACAGATTCCCTACCCTTTTCTATACTTCAACTCGTGAAATCCCTATCCAGTCTGAAAAAGTGACCCCTTTCAGACGGAGCTCCCCATATAGTCCATTATAGGGAGTCCCCCCCCCCCCCCCCCCCCCCCCCCCGTAAGGTAAAGTCTTCACGAGCCTAGTGGCCCACAACTGCCAAGCTTATCCCGGTTTCTGTAGCATGAAGCGACTAGGAGTATTATTACTCCCCCTGGATGGGATGCTAGTCCATCGCAGGTTACCCTCCCCACAGCATTTTTTCAGGTTGCTGTTTAATACCCATTTATACTCCTGGGTGGAGAGAGGCACTGTGAGAGTAAAGTGTCTTGCCCAAGAACACAACACAATGACCCCAGCCAGGGCTTGAACCCGGACCACTCGATCCGGAGTCAATGTAACAATGATCATCACCTGTTAAAATAACATTACAAAGCCAGCCTTGCATGTCACAAAGGGATCGATCAATCTCTAAAGGAGTATAACTTACTGAGTCCAGCCTTCCGATGACCTTGCGTGACACAATCTGCACGTTAGCCGATGCCAAAGCGACAGCTGTGTCGGCCATAACTTCTGCTTTTACAGAGCCAAGACCCCCTGTAGCACTGGCCTGAAATGATAACAACATTGTTTACACTTGGTCTACTATTCAGTCGGTTGTTGAACCTCCTAAAATTACTTGAAAAGTTTCCGTTGGTCTTACAGCAATCAGAAGGGAGTCACGCAATATGTAACCATCTCCTACCAGAATGGTAATCGTAATGCATTTTTATACGTATAATGTTCAAATGCGCTTTACAATTTAACGCAGGGGCGAGATCGGACATCAGCATGTTTTAAAAGTCGCCTATGGCAGCCGCTATCAGTCCATTCATGATCTCACCTCAACCCACCCAACAGGGGAACAGGGCAGACCACAACACCAGGGACTACGACCTCTACTCTTTTCGAACTATGACGTGGGTTCTTCCGTCGTCCACTACTAATTTAGTATGAGGAAGTGTAAGAGACAAGGCCAATGGCTTAACGCTGACAAGATCATCTGAACTGAGACAAGGTGTCGAGCACAGCCAGTATGATCGTACCAGTTATTTTATGACTGTGGTTGGTGGTTCGGCCTGGAATGAAACTTTATACAGGTATTTTAAGGGAAAAGGGACACTGTCCCGGCGTATTTGCTCAAAACTGTTATAAATGCACGAAATGGTCCCTAAATCTATCAAATAAGAACTTAGTAAACTCTAACTAAATGATAAAAAGCAATTTCTTCAAGAAATTCCATACTGCAACAAAATTTTTGCAAAATTTCAAAGATTTCCGAGCCAAATTTGAAACTTTGAAAAACTGACATCCTGACGTTTTTTCAAAAATCCATATTGCAATCCATTTCCATCCTCGCTGTCGTTTGTCATCCTCACTTCCTAATGGGTTCCTGTCATTTGTCGAGTGCTATTCTACAGAATAAAACCATTATTGTTCAACTTCCTATGATCTAGATATGTTTCTGAGCTTCCCAAAATCATGCTAAAATCAGGACAGTGTCCCTTTAAGGGATTACATAACGTGGAACGAAATTTCGCATTACTACCTGGTACAACAATTTAATTTTTATACCGGTAATACAACAGACATACCTCATCACAATGGATACAGAATTACAAGCAGTAAAATATGAATGTATGTTCGTGAACTAATACCTTGATGAAGCAGTCAAGAACTGTGTCCAATAACTCGGTGACTTTTCCAACATTACCCCAGATTGTGGCTTGAACTGAAGGATACATGGTCTATAATAGTGAAACACTAACGTTAAGAGCGGTTTTCAAGTGAGTGTCGTTAAACCAAAGCCAAAGCAATTACAATGGACGATCACAACAAACTTATAACAACACAATCAACCAATGACAACTTGATACAAATACACGCAATCGGTGCCAAGCGCGGGAAAACGCGTGACCAACCAGCAATTGGTTTTGGTTTTGCATCTGATTGGTTGAGTAGGTGAGCAAGATTTTTTAAACCAATCACGAAGCGTAGTAAAGCAAAACCAAAGCAATTCAGTGATTACTTTCGACATTCAGTTGAAAACCGCTCTGTTATTAAACAATTATTGGATGAGGTTGAGCATGATAGCGATAATTATCAAGGCCGAGGTTTGTGTTATCTGCCGAAGGCTGAGGCGGATAACACAAACCGAGGCCTTGATAATTTCGCTAGCATACGAAAACCGAATCCAATAATTGTTTTATTATACATTTGAAAAGCTAAATCATCATTTCGGGCTTAACTTTGCAGCGTTTTGTCGCTTTTTCCTTCGCGGATTGTGGAGTATTTTAATTTGTTGCCGCAAATATGAAGCGACGCGTGCTACACGTGCATGACGTCAATCGAGATGAAAACATCGTGGTGGACAACTGCAATTGCCATGTTAGTATAGGTAATAGCATGAGTTGTACGTAGTATTTGGAAATAATACTGCGAGTAAAATATTTCAAAATTTTGAAATATTACGAGCCGGTATTATTCCAAATACTACGTATACAACTCATGTTATTATTTGTTTATAATACAAGGCAAATATCCTACCCGAGTACACGATGATCGTAGCTTCACAGATGTCATTGGAGCTTCGTTTTGAAACGTTTAAGCAATGGAATGCTTTGTTCAGCTTAGTTATACCACACAAAAGTGTTTTGCTTTCAATATTCGTAGGTTTTTGGACACTTTGACAGACAATCTCGTTGAAATGCCCACTTTAGTCCACACGCTAAACAATAGAAATGTCCGCCATCTTTTTTTTTTCTTTTTTTTTCTTAGAGTCAATTGTCACACTTGCCATATTTGGAAGAGAGTGGTATTTCAAGACTTGAAATACCACTCTCTTCCAAATATGGCAAGTCAAGAGTGGTATTTTAGAAAAATTCAGCTCGTTTTGACCAATCAGCGTTCAGAACTTTCTCAGCCTGTATTATACGATAGTAATATTTTAATTGTGCCGAGTGTCCCAAGGACTTTTGACCATGACTGATTGTAGGTAGAAAGAGAGACTGTGAACAGAACACAAGGACCCTGCCTTCTCAAATCCTAGACCATTGAAGAAACCACAAGGCTATGACATCTCATCTTAGTATATATGTCATCTGATGTATAAGGACAGCTGAGCGGAGAAATTGGAATCAGAGCATAGCACTTACCCCTTTTTCTTTCACAGTCAAGTTGATCAGTTGTTCAAGAATACGTGTCATTTTCACCTTCTGTGGATCATCAGCAGGGAACCTACAAAACCTTCGGGAAAAAAAATTGACTATTTGAATAGTGCTGCCGAGCCTCTAAGGGGTGTTAGCCTGACCAAAATTAAGTTGTGACGAGAAATCTGTTTCGTTCACCGTTTCAACCATCAACACTGCTCTTTAGCTTCCTCATTTATGTCGATCGACCATTACAAAGCAAGTTTGACGAATTACATACAGTACTCGCTGTTTAATAGAGTAAACCAAAGCAATTACAAATGGCCAATCACAACAAACGAAAAGAATAATATTAATGATATTCGTATTTATAAAAAAAAAAACACAATGAACCAATGAGAAGTCAAAGCAAATACACGTGACCGGCACCAAGCGCGGGAAAACGGGTTTGACCAGGTCGCGATTGGTCTGATTGGTTGAATAGGTGGCGCAAGTTTTTTAAACCAATCAGAGAGCGTATTAAAGCAAAACCAAAGCAATTCAGCGATTACTTTCGACACTCGATTGAAAACCGCTCTAAGCGATTATCGTGACTAAAACTAACCTTGCTAGATTTGGTAGCCATGGCGCCATGTACTCTAAGCACAAATGTTTGAGTTCATAATCTGATTTTACAAAACCTGCGATGCATTCTTCCAGGAACTGAAGTGAAGAAAGAGGCTAAAATATAAGCTCAGATTATAGTTACAGGAAATTCAAAAACAATGTTTTGATTTTGTAGAACAATGCTCTACAAATAAGGAAACGAGGATGACTAACTACGGCGAGAATGAAAATAGATTACAATATGGACTGACAACCCTTGGCAGGAACCTATACTGTTGACAAAATAATTATTCTCTAACCTCGAGAGTAAGCTGAGGTTCTCTAGCCGCAAGTTTCTCACTGATTCCAACAATAAACAGCGTGTTGTTTGCAGGGATGCATAAACCTGACGAGATATAGTTGCAAAATACGTTAGCATTGTCATGTTGCTGACCAGCGGTTTTGTACATGGCTCATGCGCAATTCAGGATAGCTTGTTCTGACTATTGTGCTCCGAATCACTAGCATTGCTTCCATTGCCTAAGGCAAAATTTCTACATGTGTACATCGCATTAAGTCGCATTTCAGTTACGTCGAATGTAATTCAAGCCGCAGAAATCTCGCTGGTATTACATGATTCTACTACAACGTAATATGTTGCAATACACCATGGAAGCAACGTGTCCTACTTTGCTATTTGTGTGGGCATTGCGCTGATTTAAAGTAATTTCAGTAAGATTTCTATTTATCTGAGCGTCCAGTTTCATTTGATGGAAAAACTTTTCTGTAGGAACTCATATGCAGCAGATCTTTCTTTCCTTACTAAGGCATTACCATTTTCATACACTCGTTTAAAATCCTATTCGATTCCAGACTCAGGACTAACCTGTTCCTTCCAGAAGTCTTTCCCCGATTTTCAGGTTAAATGACTTTGTCACTGAACACAGGAGATTGTAGGCAGCTAGTCGAAGACTGGGGTCTGAAGTACCGAGATTCAACAAAGCCTGCAAGGAAAAACAGAAAATGACCTTAATCTGAAACTCATCTGGTACTGGCACAAGGATGTGCTGCCCAATAGGGTATGGGTTTTCGACCTACAATACTATGCAAAATGGTTGACACACTCTTCGTAAAAAGCGATCTTCCTTACCTTTTTCATTTTTTTTTTTTCACTTGCTGTGTTAAGTTATTGCCTTTGACTCCCCTATCCCCATTGCAATGTTGTAACCGAAAAAATGGAACGTAAATTTGACGTGAAAGCAACATTCGCGTTGATTCGGGGGAAGTGGATGTCAAAGGTAGAAAATTAAGGCGCGAAATTGGGAGTGTCTCAAGTGTTTCTGCATAGCATTGTAGATTCATAAACAGGGTATGGGTTTTTTACTCGACGCTGTCATAGACAGGGTACATGGGTGCCCTTCAGTTACCAGAAAATATTTTCCCGGATATTTACTACCTGCCCGGCTGCCATCGACCTTGTGTCCGACAATAACGATATCAACGTCGACAACAGATCACTGTCAAGAATCAAATAAACAAGATAAACAGATGACTCTCACCGCTTTATCTATTGTTTTTACACAGTTTATCTAGAAGAGTAATAAGGCTGGGCGGTAAAGATATATATCTTGACAAAGACTACAATCTATTATGACTAAACAGCGGGAAGTAAAGGTGCCATTTTCGATAAATCCTTCTCAGAATTTTCGATAATTATTAACCAATCCAAAAAGCGCACAAACACTCAATGGCAGAGTAAAATTTGTCATGTCAACTTGCTGTCATGGAAATACAATACAATACTTTATTTAACCAAGTATCACACAGGAGCTAAAGAAGCTCGTTAAAACGTGAACATGAAATAGACCATATTCATATCAACCGTGAGGATACGAATATGGTCTATTCATTACAGTACTTAGTAGCCGCCCCTCTTGTGAATACTGCACACTCGGGTAAATTGATTACCATTTACACATGCAGGGGAACCGATTGGACCGTGGTTTGTGTAATTTCCGAACAGAAAGAATCTGGAATTGAGTGAAGCATGAGCTAGTGTCTTACCATGTTGAGTAACGTGCCAGGAACATCTTTGGGTTTGATCTTCTTACTTGTGGCTGTGGATGAATCCTGAAAGAAAGTGTTTATAAAAACAGGACTGACTGATCTGCTGAACAACAACAACAACAACAACAACAACAACAACAACAACACAATGATTAGGGACCTTGAGCAACCACGACGTCACTTGAAAAGTGAATTCACGTTCCAATAAACTATTTCGCGATTATTCTAATACGTTCAATTTGTCCAATGTGGACGAACTGGCCAGGAGCTGAATTCGTAGGGACGGAGTTCACGTCCAGATAGAGAAATGAAAATTCACCGTTGTGTGTTCACGTTCTACATAATACCGTGAATTTGGTCATTTGACGTTGTTGTTTTGCAGAGGACGGCAAAGAAATGTATCAAATGCAAAACGCACGTGCAGAGCTATTGTACTGTTCATTAAACCTTTTGTTTAGCGACATGTCCTTATTGTTGCCATTGCTGTCGTGGTTTTCTTAAACTTCCTAATGAAAACGACAACAACAGTGCATGTAGACTTACAGGTTGTGAGAGCTGCCACCTGGTTTTGACATGCGTAACAGCTTGTACAATCTGTTCACAGTCATTGCTCATCAGAAGAATTCCTGGACCAACATTGACAAGCTTTAGCAGACACAGGTTCTCATCTTCCACTGTGGCCTGGAAAGAAAAGGAAGAAGAGCTATTAGTTCAAATAATTCATGGGATAATTCCTCTACTAGTAATAGCCTGTCTGTTGTTCCTATGCACAAAATTACGTGACAGTGGAGAGTTCTCTGTGAGTGGAACAATCTACAGAACCACTTGACGTACATTGCAGTGAAAGCTAAAATCGAAGATAGTTTTAATCAACTTGTGAAGTTATCTGTACCTTAATATTTGTTATTAATAATACCAGTTTCCTAATAATTTAATACATTTGCCTATAAATAATTCTATTTTAGTAATCCTATCATTGTTCACAGCATTATAGCTGCAAGTTTTATGACCTTTGTTAAGAAAGTAATTATCGATATGAATATTTTTTATGTTATTATTTGGAATAGATTGATAAATGGGTCACGAAAGAGTCCAAAATGAGACGTGAATCAGTCAAACAACTATCCAATATCACACACATGCATCGATTTAAATAAAAAAAAAGCAAGACTGTGAAGGGACTTCTCGGGTCCTAAAGCACTCGCATTCGTTAGGAGAATTTCCTTTACCTGACCCGGGAACAGGTGGAAGCTTAAGGAAAGATGTTGCTACTTTCTCATAACGTTAACTCGCTTACCCCTTTAACTTCCGAAGCATAGTACACATCATTCAGGATGCTAGAATAACCCAACACTCTATGCCTTTCTGGCGTGGTGATTTGAAACCGATGTAGGGCCAACCTAAAGACACAGAACGAGTAGATTAGTCAAATGCTAAATACAAGATTTGGGACTTTTGTCGATTGCATAATTAGAAAAAAGAACAGTAATTACCTTGACTAAAACGTTACTTCTGGTTTGCACCCTAAAAGCGTGAAAAACCTGTGGAAAACAAACCCAACAAAAACACTGTCATTCATTTCTAGCATGAATTCGTAAAGCTCAAAAACATACCTAAATTATAAGATACTCGTCAATAATAGTTTGAGTTTATAGAACAATACTCGACAAATGACAGCAACACTTTTGGAAGAGAGGATGACTCTATGCAGCATGTTATTGTAAACAAGAATGTATTATATATCTCCGTTACTATGCAGGTGCAGTTTATTACATGGTTGCCACAGACATAATTTTTCAAAATTCTCTGACTTTTTCCAGACTTTTCCCTGACGACAGTAAAATTTCCCTGACCAAATAAATACAAAATGTCAGATATAGTAGCGGCCTCCAGCCTCCCCTTGCAGCCATCCATTTCCACACCATTTATTTAAGACTGATAGATTCAACGAATCGCAATAGGGTATTTGCATGATGGCATTAACAAAACAATGAAGACAAGAAAAGGGAAATGGATGAGTTCCTTCACACTGAACTTCAGCATTTACGCCATGGTTAACAACAGTTCAACCTATCAGTGGTTATAATTGTTTCAATTTTCCCTGACGTTTCTTCAAAATGTCAATTTTCACTGACTCCAATAAAATTTCTTGACTTTCCCTGACCTTGAAGAATTTTTTTCCCTGACCATTTCCTGACCTGTGGCAACCATGAGTTATACCCATTTCTCTCGTGTGTTGGCCAGGCATCCAATTCACGTAGACCCACAGAAAGATAAACAAATCCATTTTTTTTGCTCGTGACTTAGTGCGGGGTTACATGATACTCCGTGTAAGCACACGCAATTAAGTTCATCAACGATGTTTAAGTGTTGCTTACCTTCAAGTCTTCCTCAAGAGATACAGTGGAGCTTGGTAACTTGAGTTCATTGGACTGACATACTCGTGTAGTTTGCTTAGTGACTCGCACACTCGCACCACAGAACGGCCCTAGAAAAGATTGTTATTTCAAATTGTTATTTCAACAATGTGTCCACCATAATCAGTGCGTCCTCTTCACTTCCTTAACCTTAACCCTAGGCTATGGGGTATTTTGTGTTGCTAACCAATTCTGGTCAGTGCGACCATTTAGTTCGGTTCAAGCACCATTATCCAACCAACATCTGTTTTTGTGTCATGCACATTTAACTTTTTTTAGCTTTTTTTACTTCACTGAACCCCAGCAGCATGCAAGCCATTTGCTACAAGTATTCAAATAACACAAATGGAAGGGCAAAATCGTTCAAAACAAAGGAAATTAACGCGAATTGCACAACAGATAAAGCTGACTGTTGTGTTCACTTTTTAAATTGCCTAGCTCTACTTCACGATAGGATTCATAATTTTGCGTCAAAATAATAGAAATTAGTATAATCACAGAAATTAAATCACTAGTTTAAGGGTGCAGAAATTAACTCTCCATGAAATTAACACGACTTAAAATTAATGCAAATGTTTTTGATTCACGTTGATTTTCTATATAACAAAATAATTATGATCTTTATATCACTTTTACCTAACTCTGTGACTGTCTACCTTTCACTGCCTTCTCTCTTTTCTACTCCACTATCTTCTGTCCTCTGTGTGCAGGACGAAAGAAGGTCAAGTTTCTTAACTACCTTGAGTGGAGACAAATGGCGCTCATTATACTTGGCATACTGTCTTAGCGTACTACTGCAGTTGTACAAGTATGCCGCCATAAGATTCTTCACTGCACCGTCAGGTACAACTGTTAACAGCTTTACAACTGTGGTTGGCTAGGAACAAAACAACAACATCAGACTATTAGAAATAACAAAGCAACAAAAAATCCAGTTTTCAGTAAGGGGTTTGAAAGCTTTTTAGCAGTTTTTCTCAAGTGATTGAGCTTGAATCGATTATCAGACACCATCGAATGACATTTTAGTAAAAATCTACTACTATACTAATGCATGAAATACGGCAATTTACGCCATTCCCGAGTTGCCTTTTGCCTCTGTTTCAAAACGAGTCCTGGTGCACAACCAGAGGCAAAAGGCAACTCGGAAATGGCCTAATGGATTCGTTAAAAAAAAATAACCACAAACTATCAGAAATCAGTTGTCAGTTTTCCCATCGCGTTTGCAGGTCTTTGCAAGCAGAAAAAAAACCTTTAATGGCCTTCAGCCCTTGGGACAAGTTGTATTACTAGCTTCTTACTTACACTAAATCTGTTTTCCAATGTTGTGTGAGTAAAGTCCACAACTAATTCCCAAGGCCTGTCGATACAGCTTTCTAGTGTTAGCAGAGCATGGTAAATGAGAAGCTCATCACTTATTTGGTCACCCCTGTAATTAATGACAAACAATCAATCTCCTCATAAAGGCGACTAGTAGAGATGGCTTAGGAAAAACTATCAGTAGTTCACATATTGAAGTTACACCTAGTCATTTTCTAATCAACAGAGCACTGCACTATTCGACCTTGCCTAGTTCCTATAAGACAATTGCCCAGGCTTCTATATAAATAGATTTGGATTTAAAGGATTAAGTCTGTCTACAAGTCTGTTTATCAGGCCGGCGACTAACTCCCATGGCATGACCAGCATGAAGCTACTAGGAGTATGACTACCCCCCCCCCCCCCCCCCCCCTGGATGGAATGCTAGTCCATCACAGGTAACCCCCAGCATTTTTGTCAGGCCTGACAATTTGCCTGTACCCATTTATACTCCTCCTGGGGGGAGAGAGGCACTGAGAGTTAAGTGTATTGCCCAAGAACACAACACATTGACCCTGGACAGCGCTCGAACCCGGACCACTCTATCTGGAGTCCAACGCACTTACCATTAGGCCACCGTATCTCCCACTATGAACAAACTGCACTGTTAATTAACGAGGCTTCAAAATAATTAACCAGACATTTGAGCAGAGAAGAAACCTAACACTGGTGTAAAAAGGCACATAGATCAGTGTCGACAGAGGGCGATCAACATCTACTTTCTCCATACAATATCAATACATTGTGCAGCAGACAGATCACGAGAATAAAGACAATCATCAACTAAAGGATATTGACTTAATGTACCACTAAATTCTCACAACTAACACTATAATTAATGTATGAAAATCAGTAAGGAGAATTACTATTTTACGCTTGAATATAAAATAGCACCTGAATCGTCTGGCAATATAGTAAAACACGGGATGTCCTGCTTTTGACTTTCAGCCTTGAATTGAAAAAAATAGATTTTTCAACTAGTAAGTAAAAGCCTTCACCCTGAATTATTATTTATAGACATACTATTTTACACCATCAAATAGCAGTAACTTTGTTTATAAAATGGCAAACGTAAAAAGGGAAATTGCCTGAAAATTATGTTTCATAAACAAAGCATCAGACTTACTTGATAAAACACATTTAAACTTTTCATGGCCTGTAAATCATCCCGACTCTCTTCAGCATGTCGTGCCATGAACTCCTCAAACCGTGCTCCATCTTGCCACCGTCTAAACAACAGACAAATAGTAAAAAATAAAACATTACCCCTGAAATAAACACAAGGCATGAAATGTAGCCAATACTGCAAGTTTTGATTGATGCTCTCTTTGGTTTGCACGCTTACTGTAAAACTCTCACTTAGTTAACAATGCTCCCTCCCCAGAAGAGAGAGCACTGTCAAACCATACTCTTTAGTCG
>MU826363.1:378633-406370 GCA_029204205.1 Desmophyllum pertusum
GAAGGATGTACAAAGAATGCTTCGACGACGACAATAATGGCCACTTGCGCAAGCGCAGTAGCCATAAAAAATTAGGCAAGAGTGTTACTCAGCGACCCCCTGTAAGTACTGGACAACCGAAAGTTGTGATCTGAGAAGCTGCTATACCAAAAGTAACAACCCTCGCTACTTACAGGATCGAGGACGGTTAATATTTATAGCACAAACAAGGAATTAACTTACATGTGTGAAAAATGATTTTTCTGTTGATCAGGTGGTCCAAGATGAGCTAGAAGGGTAGACATTTTCTCAAAAGATCTTCTACCAAAAGTCTTGAATTCACTAAAAGAGACAAAGTCATTTGCTTCTAAAAATCATCGAGCAATAGCCCTAGAACTTACATCCCCTACATCCAAACAGCACTATGATTCATCGGTAAGTTAAGTTGTGTCAACAAGATTTTAACTGGATGAAACCTAGTGTACAGACACTATACTTTCATGTGGTACTGTTTAATGTGCTGTGCAAGGTGGTTCTAACTTTTAAGTCTGTGGATAACATCCTAGTGTCTGACAATTCAAATGAAAGCTATTGAGCAGCATTTGTTGTGATTTACTGCCAATCGGATGCGAGATAGAACCCCATAAATAAACAGAACAGCATAATAAACAGTACCACATGACAGTACTGCTCAATAGCTTTCATTTGAATGGTCCCATGTTAGTTTTTCATCCAAATACTTGCACAGCATTAAACAGTACCACATCAAAGTACATTTTTTACAGAGTTTACAGGTTGCAATGTAAATTATTCTCCAAAATAGCGGTTTTCCTGTTGTATGTCTTTTAAAACAGCTGTGCATTAAAACAAGAATACCCAAAGACAGGTTTCAATTTACACCATGTTAAATCTACTCAAAATCGTTAATTTGTCAGAAAGTGGGTTAATGCTTACCTCTTTGTTGCTAGGTAAGTGCCGATCTTTTCTTGATGATCCCATAAGAGTTTATGAAGACTTAACACACTGCTGTCACTGATGAAAGAATAACTGGTACTATCCTCGTCTCTCTTTGAAGGGCACTTTGATGAGATGGCATTGAAAATCTGCAAATGACAAAATAATGCACCAGGTGAACCAATAATTGTTGCCACAAGGTCAAAAGCAGTTATTTACATGCTTTCTTTAATAGTCCTCCATTTGTTCATTTCAAGGCTACTCCCATTGCCTATAATCCTCTTGGTGACCAAATGGTTTAGCGCGCTGGACTCTGGCTCGAGCGGTCCCGGGTTCACATGCTCGGTGTTGTTGTGTCCTTGGATAAGACACTTTACTCCCACATTGTCCCTCTCCACCCAGGAGTATAAATGGGTACCTGCGAACTGTTAGAGTAACCTGACAAAATGCTGGCCAGGGGGGAACCTAGGCAAAACAGTCACTCTCACTAAGACGGACACCATCGGGACCGGCACCAACTGTCCGCCTTAGAGAGGTGTCAGGCTTAGGTGTCGAGTTTAGTTGCAAGTAAAATGACTGAAAAATGGCACACAGGGACCAACGCCAGGTGTCCGTCTTACAGAGGTGTCCATTAAGAGAGAGTTGACTATACTCCTAGTTTCTTTGTGCTACAGAAACCAGGATAAGCGCTGGCAGTTGTGGGCCACTAGGATCGTGAAAGATTTAACCTTTTACTTGTGATAAACATCCTATTTCTCCAAACAACAATCATGCAACATACATTGCCATGTCAGATAACAACAATAAAGAGAGTTGTGATAAGCCAGGGAAGATTGTTGTTGTGTACCACCAAATTCTCAACTTTCACATGAAAAGAAATACATGGAAACGATTGATATTTTGAGCTTTGGAACTGAGCAAGTTCAGCATCATATACATGTAGGTCCTAGGTTTGGTGCAAGCAAAGTGACAAACTTACTTTCTCGCCTTGTCAAAGTTTGCTTGAAGGAAACCGTTAAATGGTTCCATGTGTTTCTCTTTGGTAAACAGAATCATGGTTGGCTAAATTCTGGAGAACCTGAAAAGATCATAAAGCTGATGTACAGTGTGTGAGCATAAAACAAAAACATGGTGCACAGTCGTGGACCTTCCAACATAAAGTTGGCATCTCTGTTTGCTTCTTTGAAGTTTGTCGGCCTTCATAACCATTTACTATATTCAATTAAACTATGGTTTGACACCAAGCAGGGATGCAGATGTTTCTGTGAACAAACTATGACTGAATACATCTTAACTCGACTTGATGTAAGTTGCTATGTTGATGAAATCTAGTGTTAAACTGTGTGATTAACGTTTCACTGAGATGAATTGCAGAATAATGGAGTGTGTGAGTATGTTACGCTTTGACAATAACATAAGTCCTCTCCTTAGCTCTTCTGAAGGAATCTGGTCAATAATTCCTGTGACATGTGGTGACGCTAAAAATAAAAACGTTCCTTAATCTAAGGCACGTATAAGTTTATATCAAAAGTTTATTCAGAGGTCCATAAAAAGTAAATTTGTGTTCCAGCATGGAATAGGGAAAACAAACTACAGTCGAACCTGTATGTAACGGCCCTGTATTAAGCGGCCACCTCTATTAAGCGGCCAGCTTTCAAAGTCCCGAGTTGTATTTGCTACTTGTATTAAACCTGTATTAAGCGGCCACCTGTATTAAGCGGCCACTTTCTGAAGTCCCGAGGGTGACTGTTATATACAGGTTCGACTGTAACAGTAATCACAAAGTCAATTTCTATGATCAATAATAATGTGATAAAAAAATCAGCTCTATCTAGAAAACGTAATCTGTGTGAAAAGTACAGTAAAAGATAGGTTAGTTCATCACCTTCTTTCTAATTGAAATTAAAGGGACACTGTCCTGATTTTAGCATGATTTTGGGAAGCTCAGAAACATATCTAGATCATAGGAAGTTCATCAATAATGGTTTGATTCTGTAGAATAACACTCGACAAATGACAGGAACCCATTAGGAAGTGAGGATGACAAACGACAGCGAGGATGGAAATGGATTGCAATATGGATTTTTTGAAAAAACGTCAGGATGTCAGTTTTTCAAAGTTTCAAATTTGGCTCGGAAATCTTTGAAATTTTGCAAACATTTTGTTGTAGTATGGAATTTCTTGAAGAAATTGCTTTTTATCATTTAGTTAGAGTTTATGAAGTTCTTATTTCATAGATTTAGGGACCATTTCATGCATTTATAACAGTTTTGAGCAAATACGCCGGGACAGTGTCCCTTTAAGCTACTCGAAAGTATTTGTCATCCAAGAACAATATGACTTTTCAATTAAAGAGAATTGAACATGTAATTTGTCTTGGTAGGTTTAGCACAAGTGTAAACATACTTATTGCTGGGTTGATGAACCTTAGAAAGAAGGCACTGCCCACTGCTTCTGAACTGTGCTTTGGGAATCTCTGGTGAACAATCTATAAACAACAACAAATAATGGATTGTTTTAGTTCAGATGGCAATTCGTGGGTGCCATTAATCAATGCTGTTGCCAATAAAGAAAGAGTCGGCAGCAGCTTGTGCTGCCATGTGCACAATCAGTTTTAAAAAATGGAGGTTAAAACAAAGGAAATCATAACCGTGACGGTGGTTTGGATATCTGATCTTAATTAGCATAGATGTTTGCGATGTTATTTCTTAATTTACTCCTTAATTTTAGGGGTTTTTTGCTTTCTCCATTATCCATAGCAAAACCATCTCCAGGATCCACCAAATTACACTTTTCAGGAGCCTGAAATCTCAATTTTTTTCCTGGGGGAGGCCCCCAAACACCCCCTCTGTGCCTTTACTACTGACGTCTACTTCCAAAAATTCTCATTCAATCTACTTCACATTTTTGGGAAAACCCTGGGACCCCCCCTATCAAAAAAATCCTGGATCCGCCCCTGGAGAAGGTATATATATCAAACAATCGAGGTAGAGTTTCATCACATTTCCAAACACCTCGCATTTTGTCAAAAATACACTTTCTCTCGTGTTTGATATATTACATCAAAATGGTGTGATCCATTATACAGCAAACAAGGTGCAATGCTACTCCTTATCAAGCTACATTTTTTAAGCTGTCATTTTCGGAATTGTTCAACAGAGTAGTGACCTTGTACAGCAAGGAAGGAAGTAATATTCTAACATACATGCTTACCTCTCTCAAACAGTTGCATAGCCTCCGCAGTTGAATGGGAAAAACTAAAAGAAAGATTACAAGGATAAAAACATGTGACTGCATCATTAATATGGACAACTGGCAACACAAAAAACAAGATCTGGTCAAACCTCTTAGGGGTGCAATCTGATAGGGAGTTTAAGGAAACCGTGACGGCAACACAGAGAGTAACGTCGATTAAAAAATGAATTTATATATTACTTCAGAATCTTGTGAATTTCTAGTTTATATTTGGTTTGTCTATCAGTGTCAGTACTATCTTTCAACTAGATATGTAAAGGCAGCATTCAAATCCAATCCATGTCCCCTTGAGGCTTGACTACCGGTACATATTTCAAATGAATACATTCAAACCACAAATGTTTTACATTTAGCATAATACACTGTGATACTTCTCAACACTTTGACACTTTAGAAAACAACAACAGCAACAACAACAACAACAAAATACAATTATACTACAGTCAACTCTGTGTAAGGCGGACACCCTTGGGACCAGTTATAGCTGTCCGCCTTAGAAAGGTGTCCGCCTTAAAGAGAGCTTAGTTGCAGACAAACAAGTTAAATTCGGCCGGTACAAAGCCAGCCCAGCCATGTCCGCCTTAGAGAGGTGTACGCTTTGAGAGATTTGACTGTATACACAAAATCCAATTTACCTTTCAGCAGAAATGACAATCTCATTGATGAATTTCTGTGCTGCTTTAATCAGGTTATTCCTGTTCTCTTCGACATTCTGACCTTTTTTCAAGCCTGTTGAAGAAAGAATTTTAGAAAGAGCAAACAATTTATGACAGAGCTTGGTTTCTGCACAATCAGGAACTGAACCAGTCCTAGTGTTCATAGTACTGTAGAATTCCGAAAGTAACGGCCCCTCCGAAAGTAATGCCTCCCGAATGTAACATTAATTTTTTTACCCTTCTATTAACCCCGAGAGTAATGGACCCCCCGAAAGTAACGATCCCCCGAAAGTAGCAGCCCTTTCAAAAATGTTTCCACTCAAAAACAATAAAATCGTATTTAATGTAACGTTCCAAGTAATGCGGTATATTGTGGCAAGTAAATACAAATACAACTTGGCAGTGAATTAAATACTGTAATTGAAAATACTGTAACCAACCGAATACCAAACAATTGTCTCATACTTTAGAACATGCAATGGAATACCGTGAAAAACATTTGACTCTAATACTACGCCAAATTCATTCCAAATAATTGTCTTAATTTGCACTATGACTTTCAATGAAATAACTGGAACGTAAAAAATATGTTTATGTGTCCTCTTTGTCAATTGTGTAAAACGGCTGCTGAATTACAAACGTTTTTTAACCATCCGAAAGTAACGGCTACCCGAAAGTAGCAGCTAACCGAAAGTAACGGCCCCTTTGGCCTGCTAAATCCGAAAGTAACGGCCCCCTTTACTTTCGGAATTCTATGGTAAATCTTCATACTGATACCAAAAGAGTTTTGATTCTAATTTACTGCGCCATTGAATAAGGGATTTATTATTCCACCACATGTTCTTGTAATTTAGCTCCATAACGGCATCCTGCAGTGTAATACGGGATGCAACACAGCCAACAAGCTCTCAAATTTTCTTGTCAGGATCTTGTGAAATAACAATTTTCCGTATTTAGACTGTGATCTTGCAAACCCCTGACTATTATCAACGTTTTTAAACTTACAATATAGATCAGATTAAAATGATTTATTGATGTTTCGTTTGATTGTTTTGGCAACCAAGCACCCCCAAAGATGCCAGGTACAGCTGCCATTAGGATATTTCAAATTACTATCATGCAACATCCTTAATGAAACATCAGGCAAATTAACACTATTGCTAGACTAAAACCAACCTTGTGGGATCAACTTCAAATGAAACCCTTTCTTTGTACATTGGAACTATTAGTGCGTCCTAACAGCGTGTGTAGGTAATTACCACCAAACACCTTGAAACAGTAGGCCATCGTTTTACTTGAAAGGCTGTTTCCTCTGAACAGTGTCTGCATCCCCTCTGTGCTGTACACCTGGTCAAGAAAAGGTTTAAGACGGCTTCCACTCAACGTTCGAGCAATAAGTGCAAAAATAATTACTAAAAAAACTACTCATAGCACGGTAAACATTTTGAATACTATTTGAAACATATCACTTTAATTCACTTCTCCAAGTGACCCCGCAATTAAATTCTCAAGCATTCTCGAGAAAATTAATGTCGAATCTCGTAAAAAATGATAAAAACGCACGCCATTTTGTTTTGAACTGAAATGAAGCGTCTTTTTAATTAAAATATGTAATGATTTCTCTCGCGGGGTCAGCCTGGGAGCTAATTTATCGATAATTTCTTCTTAACTGTATTCAAAAATGTTACCGTGCTATGAGTATTTTTTGGTAACTTAATTCTTTGCACTTTTTGCTCGAACGTCCAGCGGAAATCGTCTTAAATTGTCTTCGTTGCATTTTTTACAATTGAAGGGCGTGGTGGAAAAATGTCATTATGACAATATAATTATATTGTTGTAATGCCGTTTTTCCACCACGCCCTTCAATTGCTTTGGGAGAATATAATTTTTGGTTATGATTTTTGTTTCTTGAAGTGATCAGTTCCATCACTAACTCAAGATATGCCTGCCTTAAAGCCCCTTCCACACGAGCAAGTTTTCCTTGACAAGTTTTCACTTGACAATTTTTCCTTGCTCGTGTGGAAAGGGAACAAGGACACTTGTCAAGGAAAAAATTGCCAAATTTCCCTTCCACACGAGCAAGGAAAAATTGTCAAGTGAAAACTTGTCAAGGAAAACTTGCTCGTGTGGAAGGGGCTTTAGAGGCTCACTCTGTGTTTATTTTCATAACATGTGATTTAGAAGCTTTTACCTCAGTCATCACTAAATGAGTTTGTGATAAAAAAATCTAATTTGACTTTTTGTGGTCAATGAAAGTTTGGTCCTAGTAAATAATAATTGCATATGTACCTCTCAAAACTTAGAAAAATGTTGAACACTGTCAAAAGCTACTTGCACAATACTTTATACACAATTAAAAACGTTTCCAGACATTGAGGTTATAACCTCATGAAATCCAATAGTAGCATCAAGGGAGTGGTAATTGATCTCTGATTGAAACATGAAAGTGTCCTAACATTGAGGGCATGTGTTTAAAATGTACCACCTGTATGAGACTGCTGGTCTGCATAAACAGAAGGTTTAAAATAATTTATATCCCTTTATTCAGGTATTCAGGACAACAATATTGTCCTGTCCAGTACCGGCAAGGACCAATTTAGACGGTACAACTTTGTCACATGCGACTTCTGTAGCTAACACTGCTTGCGTCATGCAAAAATCGTATACAGCTCCCATCATTTAATATTGTGGCTACGATTTGTCATAGGGTCTTAAAACATGTTTCAAAATCCTGCAACATTTTTCGTGTCGCATGTGATAATCGTAAGCAAGTTGTAGGTTTGATTTACACAAAACAATTTTTGTTGTAGGCTTGTCTAAGCATGTTGCATGCGACAAAGTTGTACTGTCTAAATCGGCCCTAAGAAACTCCATCCGATAGATGTGTTAGCCACATCCTGTCAAAGTACAAGTATAATTTTGACGGTGTCCATTAGAAACAAAAAACACTGTGCAAGTGATCAAACCTCCATAGCAAACACATTACTCAGCAGTTGTGGTAGAATCTGCCTGTCATCAAACAGAGTGACCAGAACATGAGCCAGTTCATCCTGAAATTACAAAAGGAAAGACACTTTGATTTTCTAGTATGTTACAGTTATCCTATCCTTACAAAGACGTGTGGGTATTTTCCAGGTCTCCAAATACATACATGACCCTGGCTGGGCACAAATCTGAACCGCTTGTTCCAGAGTCCAACACGTTATCCATTAGGCCACAGCGCCTCCCACAGGACCCATTGAAACCCTGACATCAGATTTAAAAGTTTCAATCATTGTATAGTATAGCTTACCATCTGTTGTGCTGGTACCACACTGGCTAGAGCCATAGCAATAGGATGCTTGCCCTTTTCTCCTGCGAGGGTCAGCAAATCCACCAGTCTATCAAATCTGTCCATTAGCACAGTGTCTGCCAAATTGTCAAATTCAGTGCCCTAGGAATGAACAACGTCACAGGTCGGCCATGAATAATAGCTGCCTATTGACTAAACACTGGCCCAATATCACACGCCAAGCCCTTGAGTGGAATCCACAAGGAGGAGGCAAAGAAGATCACCCTAGACCAAGATCGATGGAAGGGAGTAGTGACTGTGATGGTCCTATCTTCTTGATGAAGTGCAAAGGAAAATTAATGATGATTGACTAAATAGTAGGGCCAGACAGGAATTTCTGGCTGGATGCCACGACATACTGTTTGGTGTATACCGGGAAATCCTGTGGCAACTTGTTAATACAGCCACCTCATTATTAGGGCCATGTATGTTTGGCCAACACAAAACCGCCAGTAAGTCATGTTCTTATTAATTTAGGACCCCTTAGATTGCGGAGGCCTGTCAGTAGTAGAATCAATGGAGTTCCCTTGTACATCATGAAATTAAGGAAATAATTTTGGAAATAATTTTCCTATCTGACTCTCCATCTCAGAAGATAAATGTTTTATCATGTGGTCCTTTCTTGAGTTCAGAAATGCCTGTATTTTTAAAACATGTTAAATTGCGTGTATAATAAATTAACAAAATTAATTAACAGCTGTCATGTCCATAGGCTGACCCTGCTAATGTGATCAAGTGCGACAATAGCAAGGTAAAGCTGTATTCCAAACCTGTTGTAGAATCCTAGTGAGCACCTCCATGAACACTGCTCTTGTCTGCAAATCATCATGGTAACCAAGGCCTACATGATAAAGAATGTACCATATAAACATGACAAAAAAGAATTTTTTTTGATGAATTTTTTTTCCTGGATTTTGTAAGCACAAAAGCTGTTATAAACCCTCCATTATTATTTGGGTAATGCAAACGTGATCTTGGATGTCAAAAGGTGAAAGCAAAAAGCTTGTAGAGTCCACAAAACAAACAATGAGCATTCTAAAATTAAGTTAACTGTTGACATATTAATTGACTTGTGTTGACAAACAGCTCATTTCAAAGCAAGTGAATGAGTTCCACAGAGTTCCACAGAGTTCCACAGACAAAAACTACTATAAAATCATTGCACTGCTGCATATCTTGTCTCACACGTGCAGGAAAGCCCACACATACATCCCAAAGTGTCAAATAAATGTAGTTACATAAGGCAAAACTAAATGCAAATTTCTCTTTCCTTACCTATTGCATACATGAGCCCAGTATCGATGTTAGCATTCAGCAGATTGGACATGGCCAGGACCGTGTTCTGATGCAGCGTTTGAGATGCATTATGATTTACATCACCTTTCTCCTCCAGCTGTTCAGCTGTCACGGAACCCTTCTCTCTGTTCATCAAGTTCATGAAGAGAGTGAAGTATCTAAATTCATGTGAACAATGAATATCTTGTCACTTACACGAATTCCAAAAAAGCTTGAGCAACTCTTTAATGAAAACCTCCAAAATGATTTAATAGGTTTTGGAAGTATGGTCTAAATTATTAAGTGGAAAAATGATGGTATATACATGTATGTCAAGCTTGGGGTCAGTGACAGTACTACTACTACTACTTTGGAGGGCCACTAGCTTGTCAGTTGAATTACTGTTATGTGTCACCCTCCTCAAATAAAGTTGATTATTATTATTATTACTTTGAAAAATAATTCCAAGGTTTTGAATTTCCCTTGCACCACCACTTTAGAACGTGTGATGTCATGTGGCTTCCCCTATTATAAGAAAATAATAGTGTTTGTTTTGTAGTAAAGCATCTCATAAAACCAAAATGGCAACACACAGAAAATTCAAATTCCCAAATGGTTGATTTTTTCTAACACAGAAATATTTTTTCCTCTGAATCTGTTAAAACAAAATTATTAATTATAAGGGCTCACTTGAGAAAGAGTTGCGACTTGGCTTCCACAATTTCTGTCTCCATTCCTTCAGGTTGCAGTGGTAAACCCGAGAGTAGTGAAGCTATAGCACGCATGACAGTAGCATCAAGTTCTCTACACAAAAAGATTGATCAGTTGATCAGCTATATTCTATAGCCTACACTGTATTAATTATTGGTCAATGCACATCAGATTTAATAGACTTTAATTGCCGCAAAGTCGCGAGCGAGCATCACAAGAAACCAACATTATGGGAAAACTAACATATCATAATGGGAAAACCAACATAAATTATTATGGTTTCCAACAAAGAAACCAACTTTGAAAAAATACTTTTAGAAAGTCTACAAATTTAACTGAAGAGCAGATGTTGGGCTTCAGTCAAACCTGTGCTCACTGGTATTTCCAGCAGATAGACACCTCTCCTCAGGGGATACTCAGTTGTGGTCCCAGTCACACACAACACTAGATTTCTAACTGACAATAAGTAGATATATCTCCCATTTGACTGCTTTCGGGTGGTGAGATGGTATTAATGGTTTATACATCTTGTAGCTTGTAGCTTTAATCAACAACCTTTGCACACAATAAAATTAATTATTTCTGGTCTACATTAGTTTGAACTTCTCAAAATCATGCTATGAATCCCTTATAAGGTTGTAAAAATAAAAGACCTACTTAGACAAAACAGAAAGCTCTGCAGGGATACTCTGATGGTGTTCTGCAGATGGAAGAACCCAGTCAGTCAGGTATTCCACAAGCTTGTTTCTCAGCTTAACTTCTTGGTGAAGTAACAGCTCATCTCTCTTTGCCATAACCTGTTGCCAAGAACATTACAAAACAATCAACAACTACTGCTGGCCAAAATAAAGGAGACTAATTTTCTTGAGCTACACAAAAAAACTTGGAATTTTTCTTCTAAATTCGAGGAAAAACATGACCTTCTCACATTCTTTGTGAAAAAAAGTTCACTTTCTTCAGCGTTTAGGCGGAAACTTTTCCAACGTGAACATAGGTGACTGAAAGGCAACAAAGCCACAAAAGAAAGTGAGAGAAAAAGGAGAACAAGAATGGCAAAAAAGAAAAAGAAAAGAAAAGCATAGGCATCTGGGGTATTAAAATCGCCGTTTTTTGGCAAAAACACAGGAGTCAATGGGTTAATTTCTCCACCTTATCTCAGCAAATTAAAGCTTACCTTACTATAAGCTTGCAACCATTTATTTGTTAACCAAGTAGATTTACTCATAGTCAAAATACATACCACATCAACTAGCTGGCAGAGTTTACATTTGATCTGCAGAGACTGGCGGCTGACTGGAAGATTTCTTGCATACCTGAAAAACAATGAATCGCTTTTAGATGTGGAAAAAGTTCAAGATGTACACACAGGAAAGGATGGCCATGCAAGATGAGCAGCAGCGAAGATTATTTCCAGCAGTGGCAATCACAGGGAACCTTACGTTTACAGAAAATGCTTCACTGGAAGTTGATATATGTTCTTGGGGTCTGTTGGTCAGTTCTGGTCAATATGCAGTCTAAACATTTCAATTTGAACCTTGAACGAACAATAAGTATGGCCAAAACCTTGTGCTTGATATACTCCTACTGCACATGCACACTAAAAACTGGCCTTAAAGGGGATTCTGTGAGGACCCCTAACAGTGCAAAAATACAGCTGTCTGCAGAACAATAATGGTATCTGGTATTATTGTTGTAGAAAAAGTATGCGCGACTTATTATGTCAAACATATCAAAATGCTTTTGTTGTATCACAAACGGAAGTAACAATAATGGAAACAATGACAGTAATATACTGACCTTACAAATGACAGAATCATGGCATCAATCCCACTCATCTGAAAACTATCCTTATGTCCAAGTTTATTTTCCAAGATGTGTTTGATAATCACAATAATCTGCCAACAAACATATCAACAGAATTTAGTATGTCGCTACTGCGTTGGAAGATAGAGGGTTTGTTGAATAAGACAAATGGGAAAAGCATCAATTATCATATTCAACTGAATTCCAACCCTGTAAGGGACTGTGCAATAATTATCAGGAGGGGGGGGGGGGTTGGAAAATGGGCTTCATGTAGGAAAATATTAGGTAATACCCTCCCTCCTATTGGAGTGAATTTAGTTATCGCCCCCCTTAAACCAGTCAGAAATGGTGTACGACCCCCCCCCCCCCTCCCCCTCTCACAGTATACACACACCTTTATACACTTACCCTGCATTTTCTCTACACGCACCTGTGGATTAAAATCTTATAACAGAAAGAAGAGCTCCTACTACATGTTTAATTGTTGGACATCCGTGTCTGGAACAAACATCACCTCCGTAGCAATGTTCAACAGAGCCATAGCAGAAGGAAAAGGGCATTTCATGTCCGTTGAAGGGCCGAAGGGCCAGAAAATTTTTCGGTCCCCACTTTATAAATAGGTATGGATTCGCCAATCTAATATATGCTTGAAATAAAATGTTAAGCCCCCCCTCTCTTGAGTAACGTATTTTACCTTGAGCCCCCCTCTCCTTGCTTTGATTTTACTTTATGCCCCCCCCCCTCTGGTTTTCCAACCCCCCCCCCCTCCTGGTAATTATTGTACAGTCCCTAAGTCATGTCAGAATAATCATAATCGCCTTTTAAAGTTGATCATTCAATCATTAAATTGAAATTTGCAGTGTTATGTCCATATTCATTGAATGGCTCACTGTCCATGGGTGGACTGACTGACTGATAGACAGACAGTGTCAAATTCATCATAAGGGCTTCTATAAGACAGATCTTCACAACAATTATTGTAACAGTAAATACTCTCTCTCTCTCACTCTCTCTGTTGCAAATACCTGTTCTATAAAGAGAGTGTGTTTGTCTTGAACCACCACCTACAAAGGAAACAACTTGGCATGAGCAACTTAAAGAGTAAATAATCAAAACTAACTATAATCATTAATGAGTGAGTGTTCATCAACAGTAGCTCCCTCACCTTATATTTACATATGAGGAGAACATGTGCCATTTTTGCAAAATATGGTAAACAAGGCTTCTGTT
The DNA here is from genome assembly GCA_029204205.1 of Desmophyllum pertusum. Lineage (NCBI taxonomy): Eukaryota > Metazoa > Cnidaria > Anthozoa > Scleractinia > Caryophylliidae > Desmophyllum > Desmophyllum pertusum. The sequence continues at coordinate 391,828 of MU826363.1, forward strand.
ATAAAACTATCCGTGGATTGTTAAATTTTCATTGTCCAATCAGAAAATGGTGTACACATTCACCAGCAATTCAAACATTGTATGATGACAGTTCGATACCATTAATGCCATGTTAGAATACTTAGCAACTGATGTTATAGAGACAGCTCTGTCTACAAGGCATACATTTTTAATGTGTTTTAATAATAGCAATGGTAAAAGACTAACCTGTCCAGATGGTGCAAAGAAGCTGTTGACAACAGTTATTATCTGTGTCAGTAGAATGGGGTACAGTTTTCCACTGAGCTCAACACCAACCAACTCATTTACTGTACTGCGTATCTGTGCAGATTAATTTGCCAGTAAGTACAGATCCCACAAGAATAACAAGTAAGTATTATCATACACATTGTTTGCTTGTAACCAATTTTGATTGGCTACACTTACAGATAAGTTAAGGTACAGGTGTTCAGGGCCAAACTGACCCACACTGCCGGAGCTTACCCCAGTTTCTGTAGCATGAAGCCGACTATGAGAATTGCTACTCCATCTGGGTGGGATGCTAGTAAAGTCTATCGCAGGTTACCCCCCAGCATTTTGTTAGGTTGCGCTAACAATTCACCGGTGCCAATTTGTACTCCTGGGTAGAGAGAGGCACTTTGAGAGTGAAGTGTCTTGGCCAAGAACAAACGTCAGATTGATAATTCTTGCTACCATGTTCAACTTTAACAACCAAAAATTATTGATTAATAGTTGCTCCTGCATTTATCTTGAATACCAACCTGTAAACCTGTTTTCTCGTTACTGCAAACCAGAAGACTCAATAAATCCTGCATAAACCTTGAAATGATAGAATAGAACAGCATTTGTCATTTGGTTATCTGAACATAATAACAACTTCTTAAAACGTTATGTAACCCTTGGGACAGCTTTTAAGTGTATATTTATAAGAGGTGTCATAGCATAGAATTGGATGGGAGAAATAGTCACTGTTGAACCCTGAATAATATGTAGTACTGTTCTTCCAGTCAAGGACAATGTAGCTCTGAGATTGAAATTTTTGTTTAGTTACAGTATTTTTAACATAAGTATGACTGTAATATGTAATAACCTACTTTGTTACTGTAGCACTTTCAGTATTGTGTGATTCTGTTATTGAGTGTACAGATGAAGGGAGACTCCTGCTGTATCTTCTACAATAGGCACAGGAAAAATACATTTTCACATTTCAAACAACTAAATGTCTAACTTTTAACTTAAACTCAAAATAACAAATTAGTAGGGATTACCATAGAGACTTTTAGATTTACAAAAACAAAATTTGAATTGAAAATTGAAATAAAAAAGCCTTAACCATGCTTTGTTCTGGAGCTATTGGACCTAATTATGCCATTCCATTTGCTTCTTCCAGTACCACCAGTTTTAGGTCTTGTACCACTTTTGATCTGTATGCATGGCTACTCGACACAATTCCAGATGCTATGAGAAACTCAAGTAAATGGAACATGCCACATTTACAGCAAAATCTCTGGTAGGCGGACACTCTCGGGACCAGAATAGTGTCCACTTATGAGAGGTGTCCTCTTATGGCAGGTTAAATGTAGTGTTTGTATGTGGCTACAACAATGACTAAGTGTCCGCTTATGGGAGGTGTCTGCCTACAGGAGGTGTCCATAAGCTGAGGTTCAACTGTAATTCCACAATGACACGCACTAGCAAGGCAACATAACACTAAACAATACAGTACCTGATTGGTTGTAATGAGGTCAAACACACTCCTCCTAATGAACAAAGAAATCCTGTCATGTATGTCCACTCATTTAATGATGCCTGTAGATAACATCAAAATAACATAAGCAAGATGGTCAGTTTATCTGTAAGGCAGATGACGTTATAGAGAAAATTGGTTTGAAATGAATTCAATAAGTTTTTGTTTTCTAACAACAAAGAGAAACACTCAGTCTCCACATACAGATCTTAGAGCTTCAGTAAGAAAATAAATTACAAAGATTGCTTATGTTACAAGTGGGGCAACAAGTGCTTCTTCTGGTCAGACTTTGACAGGTACATTACAAGAAGGGGCGGTTGGAGTACTACACATCAGTGGTGGGTCCACATGTGTCCAAAAGGGGGCTCCCTGAATTGAAGATGGACCTTTTATTGTTTATAAAAGAGGGGAATAACATAGAGAAAAGGCAGGCCTTTTCTCGTCCTATACGGTTCAGTGTCTTTATTCCCATCTGCCATTGCCTGTGAACTTAGACAATTCTCAGAGATGTAATTCTGACCTGTTTCCCATACCATGCAATAAACTGAGTCATTTCAATAAATACCTCTGGCATAAGTTATGAGCAAACATGTACCTGCAAATTTTCAGCTGTGATTTTGGACCCTGACTTCCGTCTGAGATATTTTTGTACATCTATCGAAGTGGAGTCATCTTTAGCAAAGTTGACAAGTTCATAAGTCAACTTCTGCCATTTTGTGTAAGTACTTTCCCAGGCCTGTTATAAAGTAAAACATACATATAGACAAGATATTTCATATAGTACTGGTATCACAGAGGTCCTGTATTCAAATCCAGTTGAAATCTCAGATTTTTTTCTCACTTTCTTCAAAACCATGGAGATAATCACTGTAATTCACATTATTAAACATTGACAAGTGATCCCTTATTTGAAAATAAAATGGTCTATAAACAGAAAACAAATTATCCAACCTTTAACTGACAAGTCGATGTACCAATAAATTAAGCAGATACCCATTGTACTCCCTGTATTTCTGCTTTACACAAATCTAAATGCCCTCAAGATTCTAAGAACTGCTAAATAATATTTTCCATACACTGATACAGTGAACTGGGAGTCATTCAAATGTTTTACCTGTACATTTCCTGCAGTTTGTCTGTCAAGTTGCCTTAACAAAGCCATGATACGTTTTTGCAATGCTGCTCGCCCTGTAATAGAATACATAGTCAAGAGACGTGTGTATGACAATAAGAAATGTAAAAATGTACTATCACAAAAACCTGTAGTTTTGAAAAACCCTAGATTTGCAATTTTTGGAATAACAGTTGAAATACTTCTTAATCATCAAGATAATACGCTCTTGATTTAAGGACTTATTCCTTTAAAAACAAGTTACTTAAAAATATATACATGTAAAGGTTTTACAAAATAGATTTCTCCTGAAAATTTCACCCTATTCCATAGTAAAAAATGAAATAACGTCCTCCGCTAACAGACACCTCTCGTAAGCGGACACTTGCATGGTCATGTACCCAGCTACATACAAACAGTGCATTTTTAACTTCCCATAAGCGGACACCTCTCTTAAGCGGACAATTTTTCAGGCCCCAAGGGTGTCCGCTTATGGGAGGTTCAACTGTACATTAATTATTTGATGGTAGCTCAGTGGTAGATCGTTTGACCGGTGTGCAGTAGGTCACAGGTTCGTCTCCTGTTGGGAGAACACAGAATTATTTTCCAAGTAGCTTGTGTCACTGACTGAATGTGTTTCTATCAAGCATAAAATTTACCATCATTTTTTTCCATGACTAGTAACTATTTCATGGTTTGGTAATCATACTGTACAAACTTGCACCTGTTGGAGGAGAGTAGAGGCTATTTAGCTCACAAAAAATACCTTACATTATCCACTACAAAACTCACCAGCTGTAAATTTAGTAGCCTCATTTGACAGCTCACTGTACACGTTTAAGTTTTGAGAGGTTGGAAGTACATTGAGAGTCTCTGAACTTTGAACAATGTCTGTTTCATTGCACATTTGGCCAAAACAAGAGAGAGATATCAACACAGTTTCCATATCTGGACTCCATAAATAAGTTAAGAATACTTCCTGAAAAGAAAGAATAACAATGATGCATCACAAAAATGTCACACCTTCTGATCATTCTGTATTGTATTGGCTTAAGAGCTTTTTTTAGCAACTACGTTTTTTACTGCAACTATGCCACAACCCGAGTTTTTTATTTCACTCCAATAAGCCTTAAAATCATGCAAAAGAAAAGGAGAATGAAGAAAGTGGAGGAGAAAAATAGAAAAAGAGACTGGCATACTTGACATTTTTATATTGTCCACTTAAGAGCGAAAAAAAAAAACACTAGAGAGTGACAGTGAAAATGGTGAAATTTTCACGATTTGAAAAAATCAGCTATAAGTAAATTACGTAACACATTACAAAATACAAAGAATTGGGTAAGGTTCATCTAAAGAATTCAAAGTTAGAAATCCACTGGTGGACACAAGGTTTGATGACGGGAGTGAAAGATTTATTAACATGTACAAATGTACTGTGTAACATTTCAGTAGGTTAGTTCTATATAAAGGTGACCCTACCTCAAGTTTAGTTTGTGAAACTGTACAGACTGGTATGTGACAACCTATGGAAGCTTGCTCCTGTGAAAAAAAGTTATCATATGAGTAATCAACACACAAAGAAACTCAATTGAAATTGGTGCACTGCTAACATGTATACTAATATTATAAACAATAGCATCTCAAGCTGACGTCCGATCTCACCCCTGGGTTGAATTGTAAAGCGCATTTGGATATACTATATAGAAAATGCGCTATATAAATGTCATTACCATTACCATCATGTATGTATGGTTACCCTTAAATTTTAGTCAAACTTAAGAGAGTCATTGAAAAGTCACAGGTACATTTCATGAAACCAGTTGACTGACAGTGTAGACAAATGCATTGTAATGGTTCTTAACTTAATGGACAAAGCATATCTTATTGAGACATGAGCCAAGCACCTAGCATAATTCATTCAAATGCATCTCTGACTGCTGGGAGTTGGGGTGATGACACATTAGTTACATGCGTGTAGAAAACAAACAAACAAACAAACAAACCAAATGCATGGAGATTAAACAAACCTTGTGTTTCCTCAAGAACTCATTTTTACATAGCATCAGATCCCTCAAGTATCTCAACAGAACAGTTCCATGGCTGCCGTGACCAATGAGAAACTCAGCAATAGACACCATCACATGTGAACTTGTAGAGAAAACAGAATTGGCATACATTATGACACAAGACTGTCCACAACCAATCTTGTTCCCAGAGTCCTCGTTACCCTTGTCCAGCGGTGGAGCAGCCAACAAGGAGCTCTGGGGGGAAGCGATCCGCCATGACAGGATTCTAGGACTTCCGGCTCTACTGCGCTTGTGTTCAACCCATGTTTCAACTAACGGACGCCAAGATTCTTAGACTTCCGGTCTTACTGCGCAAGTCAGGCAGATCACTCTATCCCAGAGGTCCTTGTTGGCCGCTCCACCGCTGGACAAGGGTAACGAGGACTCTTGAAACGAGATTGGTCCACAACATAAAAGTGTTATGGTTAATTTGTTGGTTTCCAGATCTAGAGGTCTAGGTTTGAGCTTTGTCGAGGTCTTTGCAATGTGATTACATGCACAGTTGGGTAACAAGTATCAGTTGAGTGCGATATCCTGTTTCCAAGACAGGACTGAGCCAGGTCATACAACCCCTAGCTGCCAAGGGCCTATTGTAACAACTAAAGTCTGCCTGTGGTGCCACATGTACCATACAGTCATGTACCACGCACAGTTTCTGCTGTGTGTTACCTGATTTCCCAAAATGTGGCAATAGGCGCTACAGGGTTCCACATTTCAATGTGATCAACTTGAAAGAAACACAGGAGAGTCTGTAAAATAAAGGAAGCACATGTTACACAAAGCATCTATGAAAGATGGACGGGTTTCATCCCTTTGAGTTGCAAGAGTGTTCAACATCTAATCTCTCAACAACAACAAAAAAACTTTATTTAATTGTCGGTGAATTTAGCAGTGTGCTAATTGTTGAGTCTGTAAATCAAAAAACAAATATTGTAAATTGAACATAAACTTGTTAGTAAGAATCTCCCACACAGGAGTCTAGTAACCAGTTGGCTATTTACAAAGTGTGGCTGATGAGTTGAGCTCTGGTCTACCGAGAACAAATGCAGCTAGTAGCAAGATGGATGGAGGGAATCAATACCAATGTATTCTTAGAACTAACATAAATAGGAATGTGTGGTAGTCAGTAAAAGTAAAAGCCTTTTTGGACCACACAGTGGCTCAAAAGGCCAGTAACTACTACCTTGTGTGGAATGCTACTCGTTCATTTTTACTCTAACAATTAACTGGTACCCCTGGATGAAGACAGGCACTGTGACAGTACTACTCTTCCCAGGAGACTGCAACACATAATTATTTTTTTCGCCATCTACGGCCATTTGAAATTTGAACTCGAGGCAACTGAATTCTTATCACGTGATAGCCGTTTTGTTGACCACGCGATTAGTAAAGTTGAACTTGCGATTCATATCAAATTTTAACTTGCTGTGCATCCGTTAAGAAATGAATTAATATCGCCTTGGATATGTTCAGACAGTGTTTTTCTTGTATAAAAATTATCAAGTTACGCTGTCAGCAAGTTTCAGACATGTCACAGGGCTCGAAATTGCGACCGATACAGTCGCCAATGTGACTAAACATTTCATCCTTGGTGACTGCATGAAGGCAATTTTTTATGCTTGAACAGATTTGAATGTGAGTTGAAATTCGATCATCGCAAGTTCAAACATTACTGATCACGTGCATGATCTTTCCCACAGCAATTTTGAGAAGACATAAGTCACAATTATTGTGACTTGTGCCTTCTCAAAATGATCATCGCTTTGCTCTCAATAAATTACTTGTAGACGTAAGCAGAAGCTAAAAAACAGCATGTACGTCATGTAAGCTCACCTCAGCTGCCTCATGCCTGATATCAGAAGGTAAAGTTGGTGTTAACATGAGGTTGACCACACCCATTATAACTTGAGTTGAGTTCTTTTGAATCTCCCAGCCGTGAAGATCAGGATTCTGTGGACGGCAAATATTTGGAAAGATTACATATGATAATATTTGCCACTTTTAACTGACCAATTATTAAAATGCGATTTGGTAGATTCTTTGCAAACATAAAAGCAATTATTATTAATAAATATTCAGTTCAATAAAGCAAAGAATGATCATGGAAATGCCAGCGAGAGTTTAATACAGCTTTTATTTTTTTTTAGCTATTCAACCATTTGAGAGATGGAATTGATAATGAAAACAAGCTTTACAAGGACTTTCAAGGGACTAATAAGAAGACAGTTTAACTGCAAAAAATTAAACTTACATGAAAAGCAAAAACAGGATCTGCATGAAATATTTTCACCAGCCACAGCAACAACTCTTTGTCTTGTTTTCTTGTTGGAATGCACCTCATCTTCCTTGTGCTTCTTCTCCTTCACTTTGTAAATCTAGAAAACAAGAGAATAAACTACTCTAGCATAATTATTGTGAATGTTTGGTATGTTGGTTTATTTGTTTTGTTTGTTTGTTTGTTTGGTTTTGTATGGTTGCTGTTTTATTCTTAACTTGATTCTTTCTTTGTTTAGTTCTTCCATGTAATGTTGGTTTTCTGTTCCTCTAGACCTCGAGTGATGGTTGATTGTTTGCATTTTCTTTCTTTGTAAGTTTGTTTGCATGCTTGTCTATTCCAAGTTTGTGCTTTAGTTGTTCAGTCGAGGGAAACAAGTACCAGTTAATGGTGAAAATCCGCCTCCGAGACGGTACTGAGGCCCGCGGTGTTCGTCCCTGAAGCAACATGACGCATTTGCTGGCGTGATTGCTTTCGTAGTACTCGTGAGTGCTCGGCGCTAGTTCCCCCGACTGTGTTGTTGTTTTAATGATGAAATGATTATAGCTTGTTCATATGTGTTTCATTGCATGTCACTAGGTCAGTACACCATCATGATTTATGTTTGTTTGTTTGTTTGTTTGTTTGTTTGTTTGTTTGTTTGTTTGTTTGTTTGTTTGTTTGCCTGTTTGTTTGTTTGCTTGCTGTCTGTTTTTTGTTTGCCTGTTTGCTTGCTTGTTTGTTTGTTTGCCTGTTTGTTTACACTCACCTGACTTAGCCTTGACTGTTGCCCCTCCTGTTCAGCACTCTGAACCTTATTACAAATAGTCTGAAATATAACAAAATCAAGTGTAACAAATATTTGCAACAACCAAGCTCTCGCACAAAGTTGTAAAACATCCTCAGTCAATTTACTGTCCTCAATCAACAAAACTGCAGACATCTTTGAAGTCACAAATTGATAAATGCTGGAACTGAAAGGGTAACATACCAGGAAAACATGTCTGAGAGCTTGAGCTTTGGGATGAAGTACTTCTGCCTTGGGCACCACCTCAGAGGAGACTGAATAAAGACAAAAAAGAATTATAGTAGATCAATTTCAATATACACTGTACAGTGTGTTCTCATCTGTGCTGCTGGCCAGATCAGAAGATCAGGCTGAGATGGTTTGGCCATGTGTGCCGAATGAGCTCATCCAGATTTCCTAAAGCACTTACTTAAATGGTGCCCAGAGGACATTGAGGGAAAAGCACTGGAGAGGCAGATTTTCGCACTACACGGTGTGATGCCATGACCTAGATGTGGCAGGTATCGATGAAGAGGAGGACAGTGGAAACCTTAGCAGTGGACAGAAATAGGATTGCACTTGCACTGTTGGAATCATGATGACTTAGTTGTCAAGGAGAAGGTTGCTGGCCATCCAGCTGCTGTGATGTAGTCCAGCAGGGCATCTCAGTTGAGGAAGACCCCACCCCCACCCCAACCTACACAGATGTGCTGAGAAGGGACACTGGAGTGGATGGGTTTGATGAACTGCAGTCACTGATGGCGAACTGAAACTCAACGGACATCTAACTGTACATGCACATGCATGTATAGTGAATGCCTGGCCAAGGCTGCTTTATAAACAAATACAATAATTATACTAGTAATACGTGACTCGCATGGGTCCTCGCGAATCTGTGATGGGGATTAATTATTGTTGGGGTGTGAGGGTAATAACCAAGCTTTAGAGAACGACTGGGTCTTCTTTTCTCGACGAACGACTGCCAGTGGACGAGTAACTTGCGTGACACCGCTTAGAATATGTCCTGGATTTCCGACAACAGATTTGCATCAATTATTATTATTTCATGCAAAGAACATTTCCTTTTCTATTAAGGAAACATTGAAAACATATTTCCTTTTTTCAACGCCGTGAATAAGCCGCGAATATATTTTTTACTGTGAAGTCTGTGAAGCATATCGAATCGAATTGAAGCCGTGTTTCTCAGATGTCAAACCGGTATTAAATGTACAATGTTGATCGTACTTTGAGAAATGCTGAGTCGTCGTTCATGTTCCTGTTCTTGATACAGGATTTAATAAAGCCGAGTTTTTTTTGTTCTAAATTCTCCGCACTATTAACGTCCAACAAAGTCCCATATAAATTCGGTCGATAATTCGATCGATAAACAAACTTGGAGTATTCTTGCGGCTCCTGTTTCTACAGTTACGTCTACACAGATTACGTCGAAGTCAATGTTATTAAACAAAGAAAGGAGAAAAAAAAAAGAGAGAGAACGGCCCGGATTCGAACCTATAAAAAAAATTAAAAAAAGGACGCATTAGGATTTGAACTGTCGCCCTCAATCCTGAAGATCAGATTTAAAAGTTAGCGCCTTAAGCCATTAGGCCACGAGCGCGTGTGACGTCATGACATCCCCCAACTCCACAAACAAACAATTAAATAAATAAATATGACCGTAAAGGCCACACGAGAATTGCTCTCGCGTGAGCTCTTTGAGGGACAGAATTATAAAACCCCGCTAAGCGAGGCCTTCGCCTCGCTTCGCGAGGAATTAATGCTATCAAAGGAAAATTTCCTGCCCAAAATACAATGGGTACAAAAGTGTTAACTTACAGTAAGGTTTGACTACAACAGTATTCTTGACTAAAAGTTTGTTTGAGGTGTAATTTATTGGATGTAGATCCATAAACATAAGAGTATTTCCACCTACATCCTATACATGTTAGTATGTTATTAGCCTGATGTATTCCATACCTCTTTCACAATGGCATAAGTTCCTTCACATAGGCAAGATGGTAAATGATTGGAGCGTTTGGCTGCAGGCAGATATCAAAATGCTTGATTATTTCTGTAGTTGATTCGGAAACTTGACACACAAAACAATCAACCATGAGCTGCTCTGTTGTGAAATTGCTGCCAGATCCTAATGAAAATGGCTTGCTAACATTGAAAAGTAATGCCTGTAGGGGATAGAAAACACTGATTGATTGCTTGACAAAAAAATATAGACAACCCAATACAACATAAGGAAGCTGGCTAGAGTTGTTTCTGTCAACTTCCCAATCTCAAGTACAAGGCCTGTGCTAACCATTAGTCAAAAGACCACTGTGCGTCAACAAGGGCGGACACCATACCTTTAATTCGTTGAGCATGGTAACGACAAGGAAGCACAGTACAGAGTTGTCCTCGGGTTTCATGTAAGTTGCAACCTTGCAGAGTTTGACGCCACACCACGGCTGCACTCTCAGTCAGGTGTTTAGTGCTGGTGAGAGCCTTCTTCAGGTGATCAAGAAACTCTTTCTAGTAGAACCAAAGACAACAGAACAGGCATTTGCAAGTTAGAGTGAAAATAAATCTTAGTTCTGTTTTAACAAGATTAACAACTCTATGAGGTAACAAACACAAAATTAACCCCTAAAAGGTACAACAATCCCTGTCTGATCACTTTTAATGGGTGCACCCTGGGTCTTCCTAAAGTTAGTTGTAACTGACTTTATTAGAAGCACTCATGTACAGTTTTATAAGCTGCATCTCAATTTGAAAGGTGAAATTTGGAAGAAAAGATAAGACAAATTTTGGGTGAAAAGGTGCAGCTTATGCATGAATTTTAACAGTAAATCGATAAAGCCCCTGTACTTACCTTGTTGGCTCTGCTGACATCAAAGACCTTTTCACTTGTAGCTATCTGTTTCCAGCATGTCCTTATGAAAGAAAAAAGAGCTTTGTATACTCTTGAACTCTGTTACAACACAGTTTAGCCAGTTTGTCATTAATCTATCTAAAATCTTCCCCAATCATAATCATGCATCTTATTGTGCTTGCTTATTTGCTTATTTATTATTTCCTCTATGTTTTCTAGAATACAAGACTTAGTACATGTATTATTTTGAGGTCTCCTTCACTAAAATAATTCCATCCATAAGTTGAGAAAAAGGTAATTTTCACTGGTTGAGTGAACACAAAATAAGTGGAAAATATTTTTCTTGTACACCACTGGGGCCTGGGGATAGGTCATGTGACCTGTGAGGAGAGCAGTTGGTTTTTGTTAACGTCCGCCATTACGGACCTTCCTGCCACCCAGTGCACCCACCCGAAGCCTTCAGTTTGTATGCGGCGTTAGTATAATGAACAAACCTTGTAAATTTTGATAGCCTCCCAGTTTTTAGCATGATGGTATGTGTACAGTTTTGATTAAAATAAAGGTCAGCTGCAGCAGTCGCTTGGCATGGCTACCAGTACATGGTGTGTGGAAAACAATTCTTAATATGCTGTATATTGTGACAAAGCTACCTTGCAGTATAGTCCTTATCAAAACATGCATCATCACCATCTCGCCGTCTTCATCGTCCTTGTATTATTACTGTAAAATTATGTACATTTAAAGATTATTTTCTTACTGGGCATAAAATAAGCAGGCATTATCTGAAGTGCGCCATACTGCAGCCTTCCTCTTGGAGCTCTCAGCAAAGTTATCCACCAGGTCAAAAAGCTTTTCAGCATACTCTGAAATGATTGTTAAAAAAGACACCAAATACGAAATCAGTCAATTCATTTGTCTGGGTCACACAATCATTCACTGAAAATTTTCCAGGCCCCACCTTATCAATAGGTCTGGATCCGCTACTGCAGCATAACAAACAGGACCACATAAAAGCACTATACATGTAGCTCAGTAGCTGTCTTTTGAATACTCAGTAGTCCCCACGCACTAGGGTTTCATCCACAGAGTGACTTAAAAGTTTGCCCAAACTTGTACTCAACAGTATATAATATTATTAACAGCATGGCATCAAAAGTACTACTCGCTAGCTTAATATGATCACACATTAAGGTAATTCCTTAGTATTGCACTGCGCATCCTTTCTGCGCATAATTTTTGCGTGTAATTAGCGACGTTGCACATTTTAAAATGGCGGCGTTTTCATTGTGGCTTATGCTCACCAGAGGGGTAATGATCGTTTATCTCGTAAATGAGCATGGTGACCTATGATTTTTTCGCGTATTTTAAGTCTAGTAATCATCTTCTTTCTATACAAAGAGTATAGACCAATTCTCAGTGCAGAAAATTAATAATTATTGGAAAACGTGAAAAAAATACGTGTTTTTGGTGATTTTGTAAGGAATTAGGAGGTATTTTTAGTCTATTATATCTCTTTTACGGGGCTGGTGACCTATTCTTTCTATTCTATGTTTTGAAACATTACATCGTAATGTTCAATCTAGGGAAAGTTTCAGAAACTTTCTAGTGCAACTTTTATTTCGATGGAATAACCTTAATTAGGATTTCATCCACAGACAAAAGCAAAAGGGCATTGAAGGGTTCCGGGCAAAAATGTCTCCTTGGTTATTTTGGAAACAAAAGGAATTGAACAAAAGAAACAAATTGAAGGAACCGGTTAACCAAGGGGGATATTTTTGCCCGGAGCCCTTCAATTAATTGGACTCAGGGTTGACTCTGGGAATGAAAGGGTTTTTTATATTGTGCATGTCACTCAATACAAACCATACTATTAAAATAAGTTTGAACCAAAGATATTCCTGTCCAGCCCTCCCAAGTGTGGTTCCAGAAAATATCCATACCCCCCCACGGAAGACATTTGGTTTTCACCCCCCCACCCCTCAGGAATTTCCGTTCCAAGGGGGTCTTTGATGACCCCCCTCCCCCCAGGAATTTCCAGTATTTTAAACATGGATCCCTCCCCCCCTCGGAAATTCCAAAAGGTTTTGTACCTAAAAAATGAAGACTCAGTTACGCAAAATATACGTTACAATCCGATCGCTTTTCATCAACACGCACACGGCTAACAGAGTTTACAGAAAGAACAAACAATGAACGTGAATCACAAATTTAATCCAAAGAAAGATATTCTAATATCTTTCTTTCAAAGAAAGATATTCTAATATCTTTCTTTCCAATCAAAAATTTAACTTACTTGTCTTGGAAAGTCTGATTATGTTTTTGTTTTCAAGACACTTGCCATTGTTTAGCGCTTGCACGACGAAGGAAAATTCGAAAATCGTTCGTGTTCGTATCAAAGCTGAGCAACCTGGCTTTTCCAAGAAAACAATGGCCAGGGGGACTGGGAAGGAGTTTTGGTCGGCCCATTTTGATCCCGTTCGGTTCAGTTCGTGCTTGCAACTTCAAGAGACATTTTTCTCATTTAGAGAGGCGGTAAACTCAGAAAATAAAAGATTCATGAAAGAACAAGATGTTTGGGTTTATTTCAATGGCCAGAATGTTTGATTTGGCTTGGTTTCATTCCTCGAAAATAGAGACAAAGTACGTAAGTATTTCTTACGAATTTGTTGTGTTTGTTCAGAAGGGAACCCTCTGGAAAACAAGCTCTGCATGAACCCCCCCTCTCCTTCGGAATTCCTGGGCCTTTAACCCCCCCACCCCCTCGGAATTTCCAGTTGTCTTTCCGTGGGGGGGGTATGGATATTTTCTGGAACCACACAATCAGTCAATAACACCTAATCTAATATGTACAATACAATACAATACATTTATTTGCAGTTCACTTTATAATAATACAATTTTATCATAAATCTATATTTAAAGTAATAAATAGATTATCCTAATATTGTATATATATAAATAATTTAAATATAGTTGTACCTGAAAGTTCAGGTGAGGGTTGCCTTTGCAATTGAGCAAATTCATCAGGACTTTTCTCAACCCAGTTCCATATTGCCTAAACAAAAGGATGTACCAAAATTCAATCATACTTAATAACAGAAATATCCAATAAAACTAGCTCCTTGTCATTGTCGTCATTGTCGCCGTCATTATTAAAGACTAATTGAAGGGCATGCTGGAATAAGGGCATAATTAACAATAGAATTCTATTGTCGTTATGCCCTTATTCCTTATTAGCCTTACCTTTCTAACCAGAGACTAATGCCCAGTTGACCAATTTTCTTCAAGGATCTGAAACACTTGAATACTCTCTGAAACATTATAAAACACATTTTCAGTTTTACCTTCAGGTTAAAATAGTAGCTTTCATACGTTTGAGTGTGTATGGATAAAAAGTAACCAACAAGTTAAACATTGAGAAAATCTCAAACAAAGTAACAACTTTTCACTAAAATGTCCCTCACTATAGTCTCCTCTCCCTCCTTATATCTGTTGTGGTTTAAATTTATTTTTGGTTTAAAATTTTTGATTTTAATTTTCCTTTGTCTCAGATTATGGTAATGAATATTAGACAAAGTAAAATCAAAAAAATTTTAAAACCAAAAAAAAATTGAACACGACATGGCCTCCTCTCCCTCCCTTAGGCTTAACAGGCCTGCTGCAGTTGGGGATCACATGGCCTACCTTACGGCAGGAGTTGAAAAGCGTGAGAGGA